>JACCGJ010000867.1:0-62742 GCA_013407085.1 Atriophallophorus winterbourni
ATCATGCAAACTAGTGGAAATTCTGCGTAAATCTGAACATATCACATGGGACGCACCGAGAATTATTCATGAAATTTACAACAAATATTGATTGCGAAAGCATAATTTAAACTTACTTTACTTTACAGGCATTTGTGACATTTGCGAATAAGCGATTCGAATAAATGTTGTAGCGCTATCTTAAACACAAGTGGGCCAGAAGTGCATAATGACATTTAGTTATCACAGATGGTAAACCAGCTTTACATCAGGAATTTATGTAAAATATATTCATATTTATTTACTGAAGAAAATTCGTTATGTAAGGTATCAATCTATATAAGTATTGATAAGGTAAACCGTTTTCTGCATTACACGAGAAAATACTATGTTTCAAGCGCATGCGGATCCTTATCTTACTGTCCCTACCTGGTGAGTGCAAACAGCACGAAACCGGTCGTGGCGGGTTTGTGACGGAAAAGCATGCAAATGACTATTTTGTTTTAGGACTAGTAATTTTTATAACATAAACTAATCAAAAATAATCCAAGTTTAAATAATGTTGAAGCAGATAGAATACTGAAAATCTAGACTACCTCGTAAATTTGGTCAGTGTAGAACCTGTAATTGATAATCGTATCTCAAGAAATATTACAACCTTTTTTATATTAACGGGTTTCGTTACTTTATTATTTACGAGCTCTGACAAGAAAAAGAATAAGAAAAGGAAATTTGCTTTGTAACAGCATTGTTTTACTGTATATAACAATTGACCTTGATAACACACTTCCCGATGAATCGTGTTCCGTGATGGATTCCGCTGCACCTTCGTGCACCTTTTGGCTACCGGGATAAACCCTTCATACCCTGTGCCTTCTCTCCAACATTCTTGGGGACAATATTGTAGTGGTACATCTACTACATACACGCAATCTTCGTGTATCTTATCCTGTACGTCATTTTCCCCATAACATCGGAGTTTTCAGGTAATTTTTTTACATCGTGTAATCGTGCATTTTCGCATTATTTGCTCCTGTTTATCATGAGTGATCCTAAACGCGTTATTTTGGCATCGACGGTCATCACAATACCCAGTTTTATTCCACATTTTTTAGAAACTGAATTTAATTCTAAAAATATAATAGATGACTCCGCCTGCTAGGGTTATCGCACATGGTCGAGTCCTTACTGAAGGAACTATGGCGCCAGCGCTTACCTGAGAGCGTGCAACCCATCTTGGTTGCTGCAAAAAGCACTCTGGTATCTGAGCTTTCGGAAATGGCGGACAACATCGCTGAATGTATCCGTCCCTATCCGGATGCCCATATTTCCACGGTAACCGCAGGACGATCACAGACACATGGTAATATAACGGAAGTCAGCAATGCGGATCTGCTGGCTGAGGTTGCTGGATACACCGCAAATACGGCGATGATGAGCGGCGTTGCATCAAACCTTACGCATATCGCACATCGCCAGCGTGAAACTCCCGGGTCGACAGCTAACGACGACTACTGTCGTCGGCCCGAAGAAATTACGTCGTCTTTCCAACATCGAGGATATATCCACAGGTCTACGTGACGGAGCGAAATCCATTAGGGACATTCACAAAAGCACTAAAGCGTGCGGTAATTGTCAACGCTGGAAAATCCACCGACACACAAAAAGCTCATTAAGAGCTTTCGTCAAACTGGATAAGCGTTCCTCGCACATGCACGTAGAACTCGTTGGCTCGTTACCACCTTTAAGTGGCTATACATATGTCTCCCCTGCTAGGCAATCACCATTTTACTATGGAGATTACGTGACGCGCTTGCGACACTGTATGTGTCGTTTCCACCCACCACCCCGCGACTTCCAGCCAAACAGTCACACATGCCGAAGGAGTTGGCACATTGCCAGTATGTCTTTCTCCGAAACGACATGGTGAAGCAACCTCTTCACTTGTCTTATGCTGGACCATTAAAGGTAACGCTGCGGTCCCAAAAAACAGTTGTAATTGACCGCGACGGTCGACACGACACGATTTCGATTGACAGAGTCAAACCAGCCTTCATGGGCGATACGGTTGAATCAGCTAATCTGCCAGACCGAACCCCAGCATCACCAGTGATAACCCCTACCTTACCCTCTACTATCTCAAAGCCTGCCACCACAACAGCTAGGAGAGCAAAACGGCAACCCGTAAGGTTCGCCGACTATGTAGTACATTTTTAACGGGTAATTATCACTTGGTATATGCCCGTTCATGTTTTACGTACCTCGTCATTTTAACTGGGTCGAGGCCTCAAACCTATTCACCGGAAAGTTTCTCCTTTTCACTCATTAGGTATACATGCACTTCCCGCTCTGAGAACCGTGGCACGTGCCACGCTTTGGATCTCCCGACGCCTGTCGCCATCCTCCCGGTTGCCATTAGCACACACCGCCCAACACGAAACTTATCAGACAAGGTCCTTACCAGCCCGACTACACGCCCCTCAGCTTTCTCCATGCGAGGCCGTTCGCCATCGACCCTGGGGGTGCAGGAACTTCTCAGCACGGACAATGTTTTCAAAAATTCTGGTTCTTCGTTGTCAAGCCTACAGATGTGCCTACATCTGCTCCTACTGGGTTCATACTAAGACCATGCCAGACGGGCGATTCCCGCTAGCAGCACGTTAACCCCATGTCATTCGGCTCCGGCAGCACTTCAATCCATGTGAGACGTGACTTGGCTTATTACTTATCGGTTTTCGTGTATTCTACCCTGGTCACCACCTACAATCGATCCACGCAGATCAAGTGCCTTGGCTGACTTCAAAGTGACTGTTTGCTGAGAGACTAAGTTCCAGCCTGGAACGACCTGACACCGCTTGGCCAGTTCAATTGTCAATTCCTGATCAGAAGTCTCATCTGACCAGACGTTTTGAAAGGGCGCTATGTAACAGCATTGTTTTACTGTATATAAAAACTGACCTTGATAACACACTTCCCGTAGAATCGTGTTTTGTGATTAATTCCCTGTACCTTCATGCACCTTTTGGCTACCGCGATATACCTTTCATCTCCTGTGCCTTTTCTCCAACATTCTTGGAGACATTATTGTAATGGTCAGTCTACTACAGCTTTATTCATAGAAACGAATTTTCAGCAGTTAAAAAACTTTCACCAAATAATTTATAACAAATTGACCGACAGATCCCGATATCAATTTTTCGACTGAACGATGTTTCTTTTCCGCCTTGATTGATAATTTCCACATTTGATCCAGTTGATTAACAAATGGTGTAACCAAACGTTTTGAGACAAGTGTCACAACAATTCCCGGTATCTCGTAATTCTTTCAAAATTGCGTGTCGAAAATTGACCTCCGTTGATGCGAAAAATAATGCATTTTGCCCACAGCTAGCGTTGACATTTAACGAAAAATGTTGAAAAAACGGCGAAGAAATTAATTTTATGTACGGCCGATTTGAATGCCCCGCTTATAGATAACATTACAAAAATTTTGCAACAACATTATCCATGATTATCATATGTTACTTTGTGTATTTTTCCGAAAATTATTTAATTAATTAATTAATTAATTATTAATTAAATTAATAAACTTATTCTATGCATAATTAATCTGCGGATTGCAAATCCACATATAACCGAAGAAAAATCAAATTATATTCAAGAATTATTAACAACTGATTAATACTGGACAATAAAATAAGATTAATTTAACTAGATAACTGCAAAAAACTGTGAATGCTCGGGTTCACTAGTATGTACTATTTTCTAATGAAGAGGTTTAGTCGGAATCCCGATTCGGACGTATCCCTCATGAACCCAATGTAGTTTAAAGATTTTCCATGTGATATACTACTCATGATTAATCACAAAATTAATCAAAATTACGATTAATCATTCCTGTACTATTTTCTAAATTGATCGTCTGTCACTTTAATGTGCTATAATCTCGTTAATGCTCCTTTATAGAATAGCTCCACGATCGTCTCGACTATAAAAGGATTATGTGATTGGCGCGTTATTTTGATACTATTAATTACTAATATTATGAATTACTACCATTTTTTATATTCATTGTTATATTCATTCATGTAATTTCACTCGTATTTTTCAGCTTCTGTATTGTGATCGACATACTTTATATATTTTCATTCAAGTGTACGGCGGTTTCCATCAAATTATTGTCTGAACGATAAAATTCTGAAAATTTTTAATGAACTCGATTTGATATTCGCATTAATCACACATGCTGAAGTGCGATCGCAATTCTGTTGCTCAGACACTTTTGGCCATATCACCACTGAATCTCCTCAAATTTATACTATTCCAAGAATTATGTGTCACGTTTAGCTACAGCTATCGAAATTCATAGGTTTTGATTTTGCCAGTCACTCTACAGCAAAGTTACTGTTCCAATGTGAAAATCTCTGTATGCTCACGCGCGCAAAAGTTTCCCACAGCTAATTATCCTACGCCTAATGCTATCAATTAAAAGATCGCATCGAGCATTTTAATATTAGATTCTTCTTTTTGGCTTGTGTCATTAACTAGTTATTGTGTATTATTTGCTAAATGACGAAATATCGAGTTCAATCGGAGCTATATCGACCAGTTAATCAAACGTCCATCTCTCAACCAGCCGCCGATTCAGGTTACTAACATGCGTCACCGCTTCACGAAATCCACCACAGACAAAGAAATCGATCGATCAAGCTGTGACTGCCAGGATTTTTTCAGGACAGCGACATGAATGAACTTGACGTTTGCTCTAAGGGCCTGGATCCGGTAATCAATAATTGTGCTTCGGTTAAATGCACTTTTAGCGAATTACACCTGCACGTAATCTCTGATGGGACTTTGACTGATAAGTGTGTAAGGCTAGTGAACGATAATAACTATTCATCTGTTTGGTCATCCATAAGCGCCTTGAGTGCTTGACGAGCAATCACCATATGATTCTGTGTTTAAAACACTATGGTTCGTTGTATGTAACAGTGGCATTCAAGTGTCCACTATTTGAAGGCTCATTGAAACTAATCTTACTGTCTCCACGTGATGAAGACAAATAGCCAGAAACCGGTAGTAGTGTGTAAGTGAGCAAGACATTACTTTGTTTATCCATCTGTTTTTTATTTCTGTTATATCTGTAAAAATTTCAAATATAAATGGTCATCGCAACAGTAAACATTCATCTGTTTGAAAAGAGCCGAATAAAATATAATGTATTTTGTCGCAACTATGTGAACAGCTTGCACAAATGAAAAATTCTATACAGTCACTTATCAATTCTAAAGCATTAAAATTGAACCAACGAATATGCTCAACTTCACCACCACCAAATCACGCTCCTGAAATTTTTAAATTGTTGCAACTTGATACCCAGGATCGTGTTACAAACATCTTAAAGTTAAAACGGTTTACCTCGAATGCCCTATTAAACAACGTTTCTTCCAAAGGAATTTCGCTAGGTGTTATCTGCAAAAAACGTGCCAGAGACAACTGAGACGTTATTCTCGAATAGACACCAGCATGGCTTGATCGAATGTTTGGAATTGTGTACGCGGATGAATCCGAGAGCCGCCCATCCGGTTCCGTTGATTTGATTGAGTTACCCACCAAGGCGCTACACTAAGATAAACCGCGCTTACTTATAGTAATAGTGCTAAACGAGAATGAGTTCGTATATATGCTTATATTGACATACTTATTACGTTACGGCAAAGAAAATGCATCTCATGTATTTGTTGATGTGCCATGGCCAGAGCGGGTAAAATTGCGATCAAAAGTGATTCAAAACAAAACAAACGATCGCAATAAGCGCACCTTTATTTTCTTAAATCTCTCAGAAGTTGCCACTGGTTCAGATGCAAAGTGTAAATCCAACCACGATATACAACATTGGACATTTATTAGCAATGCTATACAAAACAGCAATGGAGCGGTTTTCGATACTATCAGAAGTTAGTATTACACAGCCCATTAAGTTCTCACTATTGACAGCCACTATGGTGGACACCGTGCTTAAAACTTGGAACCAATATCGACACAAAAATTATCAGTAAACACCTAAACACCGACACTATCTTGGAAGTTTCCGAATTTTTCGGTACTAAGAATATCAATGTCAGAAATCCTGATCCAATGGACGAAGTCGACCGACTTTGTCAGAGTGGCCGATGTAATCTACTCATTAACACGAGCCCCGCCGTCTTAGACACTTACTCAACGTATCTGCTCAAATATCCCTCATGAAACACTTTGATCTATATCAAACAATAAATGTTTGTACACAAACGCACAATGTTTAACAAATAAATTACCCCAGTTAATCGAGCTTCGTGAAAAATTGTCACCACTCATTATAGTCGTAACGGAAACCTGATTCATCAACATTTACATGAGGAGGAAATTTACATTCCAAACATGTTTCTTTTTCATCGTTATCGTATGAACCGCGGAGGGGGATGTGTTGCTGTTTAATATGATCAACACCTAACGTTCAGAGAAATCACAGACAACGATTTGATATGTGGTGTTCACTTTAATTAGTAACAGGTGAACAATGGGTTGTTGCTGTGATTTAGAGACCACCGCCAGAAGATGAAGCATACAATGATAGTTTACTCCAGAATATTCAACTGGTTGTTTCCATATATCGCAACAACGTTGTGATCATGGGTGACTTTAGTGGAGTGGCTGTCGGCATGAATACTCATTGTCCAATCAGAACGCAGTAGCTGTCAGTGTATCTATGTATGTATTCTAATTCCCATGAATGATTCATATGTTTGTTGACGTGAAGTGGATACACATGTGTCGCTCTGATCTTGACTTTTCTACATGGTGTCTAGGGTGATCGACGAGAAAACGTCAGATAGAACTGACAATGCCCGTTTTATCGGCTCTAATGTTAGACCACCGGCAACACTCACAATGGAAGGTAATGGAGGATTGACAGAGAGATGGAAACTGTAGAAGGAACAGTTTATCGACTTTCGGACGTTAGCGAATCTAACGAATACCGATCAAGCGTATCAAATGGTGACGCTGAGGAATGCGCTTGGTGAACAGGCAACGAATTTCATACAGTGTTTTACCTTTGATGAGAACGAAGACATAGATGACCGGGAAATAATCTTCGCGAAGCTCGAAGAATTTAGCCTCGTCAAGTCAACGAAATATTTGAACGATATAAATCCAATTGTCACGCCCAAGATGCCGATGAGCCAATCATTTGAAAAACGTAAGGATGTGGAGTGGCTGTCAGCATGAATACTCATTGTCCAATCAGAATGCAGTAGCTGTCAGTGTATCAATCTCTGTGTTCTAATTCCCATGAATGATTCATATGTTTGTTGACGTGTAGTGAAAACACATGTGTCGCTCTGATCTTGACTTTTCTACAACTTAAATCCCCGGAATTTACTGAAAAGCGAGATTCCGCCCGTGAATTCTCTTGATCATTCATTCTACGGAATGTGGGAATGAAGTCCTTTATTTAACTACATTTCGAGCAGCACTCGCTTTAGGGGCACAAACATACCGTCCATTATCGACCTTGTTCTGTATTGTGAGGAAAATGTTAACTAGGATAGCCACTACGAAGCACAATCCGCAAAGATAAATCATGTATTTATTGTAATTGACTATATATCTACAGCGAAATGAGCTAGTGACACTTATAAAAAGATTAGAAAATCGCTTCGTTTGCACTATCCATAGCGCTTCATGAAGTAACCGATTGGGTACCGATAAGCAATGCTGTCCGGCAATGCTGGTCTTTGATACCAGAGAGAAGCTACGGAACAATAGAAATACACTTTAAATATGTTTAAAATACTGAAAAATGGATTCAAATTTCCGAACACGAGTCGAACACAGAAATGGATTAAGGTGTCAGAAAATGTGTGTAAAGAAACCACATTCTGCATGCAACAACAGAATCCTGGGATCCTATTGTCTGTTGAGGAACGAAGTTAATAAACTTGTCTGTAAAGATAGAGAAGAATATCTAATCAATCTGGTGGATAATGAAATTCAAAGCTCCTCATCCAGATCGTGAACAGAAAGTCCAGGGTAAAGCCAGGCGTTTCCACTTTACTTGTCAAGAAAGGAACCATCTCCACCGCTATCTAAGTCTCTAACGAACTCGCTCAATTTTACTCTTGAGTGTTCTACCACCACCGAGTGGTAGAGTCATTATGGTGAGAGTGGCGTAGCTAAAGTCTCAGTCCCGAGGTCAATTTTTTATTGATGTATGCGAACGATATATCTTTAATCGTACGCAGTAAAGTCATTTTATTTGCGGACGACATCAATATGGGGACTAGCATGCGGACCATAGGAGATTGCTAACTTCTTCAAGAAGATCTCGATACATTTCAAACGTGATCAAAAAATGTGAAATGTTTAACGTCGGTAAATCCATCGAATTTAAATTATCTCTGGGATCTCAGCAACTTTGTTGGGTTACAGAAAACAAAAACCTGGGGGTGTGGATTAGCAATAAATTTAACTTTACAGCAGTGTTCTGTGGTATGGTGTCTTCCGGTTGACTGTTTTATGACAGAACCCATCTTTTGTGTCTCATTTGATTGCATTTATTTTTCCATCGATTGGTTCTGTGGGAGCATTCTCGGCAAAAGTGGCATTCTCCACAAATTCTGCATAAATACGGTTGATTGGATTTCTGGGTTGTGTTTTGCAGCTTGGTTATAGTGCTAGATGCTGAGGCGGGTGTTGTGTGTCGCTCTGCTTTGGTTGATGTTGTAAGATTTTCACGAATGTTCGACCGCACAAGGGTGGTGTCGCTTTGAATGTTTATGAGACGTTGATGTTCTTTTTCGATGGCTTGGAGCGTCACAGAGTGATCCTGCTCTAGACGATTCAGTAAGCGAGTCCCAATATCTGTAAATCACGAGGGTCGCAGACTGCTGATAAAAATAAGACATTTAAATTGGTCGTCAGTCAGTGAGTGTAATCTAAAGCGCTCACAATCTCTAACGTCTCCAAGATGCGTCAGAAAATACGTGTTTCACTCATGACCAAATTAAGGCAGCGGTAACGAATACTGGATAGAGATGTTTGATCACCAAAACATTGCTTGAGTGATGTCACTGTCTCTTCGAATTTACGATCACATGGGTTATGATGAAGCATTAAATAACAATATTTGTCTAATTCCGCTGCACTCAATTCCAGACAATAACGAATGTCACTTTTTTGGAGCGAAGCGAAGTGTGAAGCGAATTTTCGAAGTGCCCTAACTGCCCTTCGCAATGGCGAATAGTATCAAAGCGAATATCCGAAGTGCACTTCGCAATGGCGAAGCAAAGCAAATATTCAACAATATTCGCTTCGCTTCGCAACTTCGCTTCGCTTTAAATCCCAAAGCGAAGTATTCGTTATCGTTTGGTATGTATGCATGTATGTATGTACGTATGTACGTATGTGTGTCTGTGTGTATCCACGTATGTCTGTATGTATGCCTGTATGTGTGTATGTATGTATGTATGTATGTATGTACGTATGTATGTATGTATGTATGTATGTATGTATGTATGTATGTATGTATGTATGTCTGTATGTATGTATGTATGTATGTATGTATGTATGTATGTATGTATGTATGTATGTATGTATGTATGTATGTATGTATGTATGTATGTATGTATGTATGCATGTATGTATGTATGTATCAGACAATAACGAATGTCACTTTTTGGAGCGAAGCGAAGTGCGAAGCGAATTTTCGAAGTGCCCTGACTGCCCTTCGCAATGGCGAATAGTATCAAAGCGAATATCCGAAGTGCACTTCGCAATGGCGAAGCAAAGCAAATATTCAACAATATTCGCTTCGCTTCGCAACTTCGCTTCGCTTTAAAGCCCAAAGCGAAGTATTCGTTATTGTCTGCTCAATTCACGCATCAGTAGCCGAATTTTAAAGTCATCTTCCAGGCCCTTGAGGTCGATTCGGAATTTATATCCATAACGCCTGAACCATGTGTCCAAGGTCACATTATTTTCTGGGTCGAAGTGAAATTCCATGATAGATCACATTAGAGTTTCGATAAATTGAGATTTAGGATCATTTGCAGAAATGTTACCAGCGACTTTTATTTGGAGTAGACATTCGTGCAGATTTTGTAAAACAGAGGACATGCTTGGAAACTCCCCGTCGCCCAGTTGCTATTCACTTTATTCGAGAGACAGTCGTGCCGGGTGATCAAGTAGATGATAAGGGTTATCAATCACGCTGAGACAGAGGACAGAACAACACAGGATGATTCTAAAATGGCCAAGCCGAGTCTCAGGACACTGGTTCGCAGGTCTTAGAGCAGTACAGGGCCAGTGCTTACATAGAGAACAGAAAGGGGTGTGTGAAGTAAGCTGCAAAGCAGTCCGTGCAGAGTAAGACAACGCATGTTCAAATGAAGACATTGAAGAGTAAGGTTACAGCAGCATGCATCCGCACTGTTCAGATAAGGATTTAACTGAGGTCGTACGTGTATTGGGTCAGATCGCCTCACCCATCACGGATTTTTCCAGGTTCCTACACTGCTTTCAAGCCGGATTATTCATTTGCCTATTAGTGGTATCATATGATTGGACGTCAGGATCGAGTTCACCTATGTTCAAATGCGGTTGTAGATCTGTCGCAGGAAAGTTACTTCCCGTTACACTATTGACTGTAATAAGCAAATTCTTTAGGTGTATATTCTCAGAAAACATGATCTCACACATCAAAATGTGTAATTTCTTTTTTAATCCCGAAACATGAACTTTGATCGTATCGCTACTGTCTAAGATAATTCTACCAGCGCTAGAATACTGGACGGAAGATTTGGTAGAAGTAACGCATTGAATTTTACATGTAAACATGAAAGGATTCTGATTATAGTCAATATCATCCGCAAAATCGATGCATTTCAGAAATTTGCTTTCATGGTTGAGCAACTACATAAAGGCCGCCATTACAATGAGCTATGACCACGGTGTATTGTCAAAAAGGGTTCCAGTTTTTAACAGCGAGGCGGTTTTGGGGAATAAGCACCCAATTCCCAAAAATACTCAGGGGCAAGCGTTCATAAAGCCTCTAACAAACAAGTAGCTCAGGGCCTGCACGCGTGGTCCTGTGTGACACGGCGAACTGCTTTACTGACAGGAGAAAAGGCGAAGGCGGCTGACTAGCGCCTAAACACCAGCATGCTCCAGCCATGTGGAGCTCGTAAATCCATGAAGGCGGTCCATCTAGGGGAAAGAAAACCGTTATCTAAAACCTCGACTTCCTTGTGGCTACATCCAATCATCAATAAGGCTTATGGAGTCATCCTCGAGGACAAATCACGAGCCGGAGTTCCGTTAGGCAGTCTGAAGTTTATTCAACTTCGTCCTGCTAGCTCCTGCGACAACATCATCGTCTAAATGTATCAGCCTATGCGTTTCTATGGTTCCAATGGTGCCGTGGAGAGAAAGAACTTGCTGCATGGTCAACAGCCAGTTCTCCATATTGACCTGACCTGGCGTACATCGCAAGGCACCACTAGAGAGAACTCTCCATTTCGCTCGTACAGTCAATAACACGGGAAGCAGCGAATACAGGTTAAAGGCTATGGCTTGATTGACGTAGAGCTCAGCGTCTGGGCCTGCTTTCGACGGTGGAAGAGACTTTTAGGTCTCATTGAACGGCTACCGCCCGCCTCAAGCTGGGCAGCCCTCAGTCAATAAAGTGCGGTCTCGCCACGGTCTGCTATCCTCATTGGTTCATGGCGATTAGTAATCAACCGATAAGCAGACTGTATTTTTTCGAATCAAAAAAACGTAAGTGCAAATTTCAGTTCTAAAACTGGGAAAGTGGAACGTTCGGTCCACGCTTCTAGGATTTCATGACGATGACTCGTATATCAGAGGCGTACGACAGTGAGCGGTGAAAATCTATGAGCTGAAGTATTTGAATTTCGACGTGGCTGCCCTGCAAGAGACAAGATTACCAGACACTGGTAAGATAACAGAAAGAAATTACACAATTTTTGGAAAACGAAGAGCTTCCGATAAGCCTCGGCAGCATGGAGTTGAATTCGCCGTGCGAAACGACATATTAAATGCAGCAGAACCGAGCAGCAGCGGGTGCGAACGCATTTTGAATTTAAATCTGAGGTGCATTACTAGTACCATTACGTTGGTCAACGTCTATGCACCGACGCTTCCTGCGACGCCTGCTGAAAAAGACGCTTTTTATCATAACCTCACAACCGTCCTGACAAACGAGCCCCGGAAAAACAGTGTAGTGGTATTGGGTGATTTTACTGCCAGAGTTGGTGCAGAATACGACTCTTGGCAAAACTATCTCGGATGGTTTGGTGTAGGTAAAACGAATGAAAATGGACAGCGCCTTTTAGAAATGTGCACACAGTTCCGTATTTGTGTCAGTAACACTTTCTTTTAAATAAAACCACAGCATAAGATCTCTTGGAAACATCCTTGCTCTAAGCAATGGCATCAGCTTAATCTTATTCTTGTTAAGCGCACTAATATAGGAAGCGTGCTCCTCACCAGATCATATCGCAGACTGCGACACTGATCATTCACTGGTCTGTGCAAAACTGAAGCTTGCCCACTCGAGATTTAACCGTACCAAATTGTCAGCTAAGCCTAGGATTGACGTCACTCGCATGTGCGAACGTAATCTAAATGCGCGATTCGCAAAATCTTCCACTGCCGTGTTTAACAAGTCAAACACACTCGAATCTGCTTGAGAAAACAAGGAATCGATAAAAAACTGCCTATGCCGAATCGTACTTTTCACTATCGGTCTGAAGAAAGCTCGAACGAGCGACTGGTTCAAAGCAAAAGCTTCTGAGCTGACTCCTGTCTTAGATGAGAAACGCTCAGCATTCTTGAGGTTCAAAGGTATGCGAATCGATGAAAACTTACGACTTCTAAGAGCAGCTAGAAATAAGGTCCAACAGACTGCAAGGCGATGTGCAAACGACGATTGGACTGAAATTAGCCTCAATATCCAAAAAGCTGCGGATACCGGAAATTTTCACGGTATGTATGATAGGATCAATAGAGCCATTGGCCCAAACAAACTTAAAACGGCTCGCATTAAGTCTGTATCTGGTAACCTAAATGTCGACAAATCTCAACAGATGAAAAGATGGGTAGAGCACTTCTCCTCTCTCTACTACAGGGACAGTACAATTCTACCACATGCACGTGAAATTGTCGAGCGTCTGCCGACCATTGAATATCTAGTTAACCTTAATATTCTTGATGAGCTCAATAGGGCAATTGACCGCTTAGCGAATGGGAAGGCCCCTGGTGACGACGGAATTCCACCTGAGCTTATCAAATGCGATAGAGCCGCATTATTACAACCTATTCACCATTTTCTTCTTCAGTGCTGGCAGGAGGGAAGTGTCCCACAAGGGATGCGAGACACAAAGATCATCGCGCTATTTAAGTATAAGGGTGACAGAGGCGGCTGCAAAAATTACAGAGGAATGGTTCTTCTGAATGTTGTAGGCAATTTGTTTGGGGAAGTCCTACAGATCCGGCTACAAGTTTTGGCTGATAGAATTCACTACGAATCTCAATGTGGCTTTTGCATTGGAAGATCAATCATTGACATCATCTTCTCCCTGAGACAACTTCAAGAAAATTGTCGGGAACAGCGTATGACATTATACGCGGTTTTTATTGATTTAACAAAGACATTCACCTACGTAAGTAGGTAGGGTCTTTTCAAAATGCTTGATCTCATAGGCTGCTTCCCAAGGCTGTTCAAACGCGTTATTTCGTTTCAATCAGGAATGAAAGGCTCAGTCCATTTTAACGGTTGCAGCTCAGAAGCCTTTGAAATTCGCCGAGGCGTCAAACAAGGGTGTGACCTCGTTCTCACGCTGTTCGGCATTTTCTTTGCTCTGCTTCTGAAGCACGCTTTTAGGACGAGGACAGAAGGCATTTACATACACACGCGAAGTGATGGTAAGCTTTTCAACCTCAGCCAGTTAAGAGCACAAACCAAAGCACGGGATGTGCTTATCAGTGACCTGTTGTTTGACGACGATGCAGCCTTTATTGCTCACTCCCAAGAGAACCGACAGTCGCTATTGGACTGTTTTTCGTCGGCATGCAAATACTTTGGGCAAACAATCAGCATTAGCAAGACCAAAGTCCTTGGTCAAGGGACTGTATCGCCTCCCATCATCACTGTTGGAAACTGTCAGCTCGAACCAGTACATCATTTCTCAGATCTTGTTTCAACCATTGCGGATAACCTATTGCTAGACACGGAGATTGATAAGCGGATTGGCAGAGCAGCTGTCATTTTGTCCTGATTGAAATCTCGTGTTTGGGGTAATCGCAAGCTGACGGTAAAGACAAGGATGATGGTATACAGAGCGTGCGTACTAAATGCTTCACTGTACGGCAGTGAAACATAAACCACCCACGCAAGACACGAACGGAAGCTGAATGCTTTCCATCTACGAAGCATTCGTTCTATCTTGAACATATCGTGGATGGACAGAGTAACTAATGCTGAAGTGCTTTCAAAATCTGGTCTACAGATCATGTTCACTCTATTGCGACAGCGCGCTTTGCGGTGCCTGGTTCTGTTTAGCAGAATGAAAAATGGTCGTATTTACGAAAGATCTACTCTATGGCTGAGTTGCAACTAGACGGACCATTGGCAGACCGCACTGCGGTACAAAAGACGTTTCCAAAGAGATAGTGAAAGCGTTGGCATTGACCCCGTCAAGTGGGGGAACCTTGCTCTTGACCGCTTACTTTGGAAACATTGAGTGAAGCGTCGTCTGCAAGCTGGGGGAGCAGATACAGCTCGTGGCTGCTGAACTCAGATCACACCGCCGGCATGTATCTGACGCCATACAGCAGTTCTGACTATCGTTGCAAGCGCTGTGGGAGAGATTGTTCCTCCCGAATCGCACTGTGTAGTCATTCAAAATGCTTTAAAACTTGAAAATTCATGCGATTATGATTTACATTCATGGTCGACATCGTCCGAATGAGGCTAACAACAAAATCATTATCGGAATCCCGAAAGGATTTGATTCAAGACCGCTACTTTTTACAATAGATAAAAGATCCACAATCGGAATATGAAAATCTGCAATGGGATTTGGGCCTTTTGTCAGCTTGTGCGGCTGAATTTCAAATTATTTAATTCAGAGAAAAGCAAGGTAATCCATTTAAACCAGTTTGTTCCTTTTGGCTTATCGATAAGGAATTTCTATGACCGCAGCCTATAAATCGTTCGTGCTAAAAATTAACTTTTGTATACGTGTATGTTTTTTCCGTCAACATGGAACTCTTTTGATTTTGGAAATTTATATTGTTCCTATGTGAACGAATGACATTTGACGCCAAGCGTGCTATAAATGCTGAGCACGTTTTGTATTTTGAACAACGGGGATTTTGTTTCCCTTGGTTAGAAAAAAATCGAATGAAAATTCCACAACTTTGATCACAACGCTTGATTACGCTGTATACGAAACCGGATCTGTTTTGAATATGAATGTAACTGGCAATCTCAAATTTCTCATCAAACTTCGACTTTTCTCTCAAGTTTGTTATTCTGTTTTAAAATTTGTGTGGTTGAATTAACTTGACTCGCTGAAGATACGTTCAAATTAATAAAGCTTTATATTCTTCTTCTCTTTTGAGGAACCAAAAGCCTCTCGTGTGGCCCTGTGCATATTGAACATATAAAAATCTGAAAAGCATATTCGCTTCCGTATGCTTATCAAAAGGCTAGCAGATTGACATGCAACTTTTGAAGTGAATTTGGATGTTCCTCGCAGGTAACATCACGAAATATAATGAACGTTTTAACTTCTCTTAACGATGGAGTATGCGGTAGAGCTCCGGGCTAACTGGTTGTGAAATAAATTGGCATCTTTGATAAAATTTATCACACAGCGACAAATCATTGATGTGTAATCGCAAGGTTCCGTGCAACGTCTGAGTCTAAGTGACTTAACCCAAAGGGAAACATGTCGCTATACAACTCTTCCATGGAAATTTGTCAACAGAATAATAACTATGAAGACACATGGTGCACATATCCCAATCTCGATATAACAGTGGCAAACATGTATAACTTTATATAAATACAAAAAAACTTATTTCAAGAATGTGATGAGAAATGGACACGCGGACAATATTCAAGTATTGATTGCCTGTGCCCATTTTTCCGCCCTGCTATACTTTTCTGAAATTCCTTTTTTAATATGTGGTTGAATCTTCGGGACTAAATATGCTGACGAATATCATCGCTGAGTCGTAAATTCGATCTATTCTTCATAAACTATTATTTTCTCACATTGCCATTCGACCCCTATCCTGTGGTTGTTCAAATCGTGAGATTTTCAACAATGAATTCTTGAATACTTGATCATTCACTTTGGAGGCATTTTGTAACATCTAATCTCCAAGATAGGTAAGAGAAAATACTGCTCCTCTTTATTGAATTTAGATCACGCCGGCATCGTGTAAATGCTGCCGAACTATTGTAGGTCGATTTACAACGAGGATGATTATTGGACACCACCACCACAAAAATGTCAGCAGAAATGCAACGTCTCCTAAGTTTTTATGGATTTCACCGCTCGCTGTCAGCTAAGAATCAATTAATGAAAGCGTTTCCAGCCATCTGACAGCCGAATCAAAATGCATAAGTATTTCAAAAAATGTGACTTATCAAATTACCACCTGCGGTCCGTCGATTCCTGCGCGACCAAACCGTTGAGTATCAGAAAAGCATGTAGCTGCCAGAGCCGAATTGGAATGATTCGAACTTCCAAGAGACCTAGGGTGTTAGCATTGGACATGGTAACTAAAAGGTGTGACGATTGGTATCAATGTGATGAATCATTGGCACAGAATCGCACTAAAATGCCGCACCATAGCCATGACTCCGCTGAATCTATAAAGCAATGAGCTTCTCTAAGTTTGACCTCGTACGAACCTCGGCAAATTACAGGTGGTCGATGTGGCATGCTAATTCAAATCAATTCCGATTTAATGGTCTGAAAAAGCAGAAAGCTTAAAGAACCACAGAATAATATGGAAACTACGAATAATATAAAGAAGCAAAACGGGATTTGGTCGCTAACTGAGCAGTACAAGAATCATCGAAAATTCCAAATGCCAAAATTGTTTTCGATTGGTGGAATGACGAATGTAGATGCATGGTCTAAAGATGTACAGCTTTCTTCGATGGACGGATTAAGGGTCAAAAATTCAACAACACTTCTTTTAAAATTTGCTGATTTGGAGAGTTTATAACATAATCTGTTAGATTGCTCCAAGTAAAACAAACTGGCACGGCATAAAAATCGCTGAGAGTGGGATAGTTAGAACAAATGTGTGAGGTCTTGTCTCATGCGAGCACCGTAGATTAAACAAACATTGTAGAGGGTGATTCGCAATATTCAAAATAATGTAAACCAAAATCAAATCCTCCTTAAGACGACGTGGATAATCGAATATATTCAGGGTTTTGATTCGCTCATTTTATGGTTTCCGGGTGAGTCCGGTGACAAGTTTAGTAGCTCGATGTTATATTCTTTGCAATGTCGCAACATATTTTAAGCTATGGCGACCATGCTTGAACCACTAATTTATAATGCAAGGAATTGTCTGTTTTGAGAATCAAAAGAAATTTATCTTTCCTTTTATGTTTTGCGATAGACGGAGTTACAGTGGTTCGACATCCCTAGGGTGTTGGTTAGAAACACACCAAAGTCCTTTTGTTCCATGATCCACGAGAGACTGTGTGTACCAACAAAATACAAGAACTTCACATATTTCCAAGGTTTAACATGTGAAACTATTGGACATTGAAAAATAGGCGATCTCAAGGGACCAAACCCGGAGGTTTTCTAGATCCTTATGGAGCAGCTCGCAGTCTTTCGGCTTAATTATCCTCAACCACACTTTTTACCTTCGTGAACGGTACGATCTTATATTCGATGCGAGGCCGTATGTCATTGACATAAAGTGCGAAAAAGATTGGCCTGAGGACGGATACCCGAGGCCCTCCACTTGCCACGGCTATCGACTTCGATAAAGCACCGTCTACAGAGAATTGAACAAGCCGATAAGTCAGGTAATTTTGTAACCAGGCTAACGGTCTGTCAGTGATACCACAGCGTTCCAGCTTCTGCAAGAGAATACTGTGGTTTATACGGTCAAATGCTTTAAACAAATCGAGGTAACATACATGGATGGTATCACCCAACATCTACTGCTCGAGTCCAATCGTCAAGTGTAAGCAGAAGTGTAGTAAGGTAGGAGTATTCATTTCTAAAACCGTGTTGCACTCCCGATAATAGCTTATTTTTTCAAGGTATCTGCTCTGTTTGTTCGCCAGATCCTTTCGAGCACCTTGGATTCGGTGAACCACGAGGTAACAGGAATCTAATTTGCCGGCTATTTGAAAATCGGGGAGGTTATACTAGATTTTTATTCCGTCGGTATGACACTTTGTGACAGTGATTTGCAGAATAACTGAGTCAGAGGTCCACATAGAAATTGTGCACAATGCTTCAGTATATGGGATGTAGTTTTATCATAACCAGAGAATTTTTCGGGATTCAACGATTGTAGCGCTCCCGGCATCTCTTCTTTGGTAATTGTTATTGTGTCCAATGGTACAGCATGCGTTATTTCTGAACTCAGTTTTATATCCACGCTTTCCTTCGGACAGAATACCGTAGCATAATAATTTACTAGAACATCCGCAGTGTAAGCTGCATTTGTGGTCATTCAAGAGGGCTTCCGTAAGCTTGCAACTCCTGGTTTCACTGAACACTGCATTTTCACAATCTGGTAAACGAGCTCTGGATTCCGTTTAATTTTAGATATTATATCAGTTTGATATTGTATTTTGTCTCCAGGAATAATTTTAATAAAATGGTTTCTAAGTGTTCGGAACGTCTCCCGTGTAGTTTCGTTGGTTAACAGGCGACAATTTCTCCGAGCCATATTTCGCAATCAAATCCATTTCTGTGTGCGACTGTGGATTTTAAATCCGAATGCATTTTTACACTCTTTTGGCAGGAATACTGAGTTAGAGTTGATTTCTCGGTTAAGCTTGTTCGAAATGCTAGACCATGTGTTCTTTCACTCCAATGACTTCAATTTGCCAATCGTTAATCAAATTTAGGGCGTTTGATAGGCATAACTTTCTGATGATTTTTGTTATGTCGTTTGTTCGCTCTGCTCGACATGGCTATTCAAAATTCAAGACCAAATGGTCGCTCGAACCCAGCGGAAAATCATATGTAATGTTTTCGACAAAGTCTTCTTCAGTTGTTAAGATCAGAGTGACCATTCTCAGATTTATTCAAAGATGATACGCGGGTAAAAAGCCAATCTTTACAGGACCCACAAAAATGTACATCGGGTCAGATGGTAAAAATATCAAAATATTGTTAAAGTTTATTGTCAAACGTGAAAAACATACTTCTACATGTGGACATGAAGTGATTTCTTGAAAACGTCAATGGTTCGAGATTGTACCACATAAGCAGGTAAACTGTTTTACAATTGCACATTGCGAACGGAAAATGAATATTTGCGGCTGTTCAACCTGCTATGTTGTTGGTAAAGTTTAGATTGGTGACCTCGCAGATGTGTGTTATGGGAAAGATAAAAAAAACGACTGCGAGGATGATTTTTTGATTAACCACTGTCCAAATGTTTATTATTGCTCCTCGTTTCCTTCTGTATTGAGGGGAATGCAAATTGAATATTTTAAGTCTCATTTTGTATGGATAATTAGGAAGTCCCATGACGAGTTTTGTCGCTCTGCGCTGTGGAGTTTTCAATTGATGAGTATCTTTTTTCAACCGAAGATGGTATGAGAACGGATGTAGGTTGAAATCAATTTGCATACAGTGTTTGGGTCATAATAACCTAGGAGTCTGCTAAGGCGACCCAAGTTGCTTTTTAGCTTTGCTGGCAGCGACTCGAAAATGGATTGAGTTTCCTAAGTCAGATTGGATAGTCACGACTAAATCTATTTCAGAGGAGGCGGGTTTCAAAGCATTACGACCTAGATGAAATACTTCGCTCAACTTGTTGTTGAGCAACAGTAGGCTGCATTTAGGAGCATTCAGTGGCACTTCGTTGTCTAGTACCAGCTGTAAATCTTATCGAAATCCCGTTGCAGGTTCTGTGTGTCGGCTGTGGTGTTTATCTTGCGCCAAGGCTTTGCGTCATTAGTGAAAATAAGCACCGACGACTGCATTACTATAGGCAAGTCGTTTATATATATCAAAAACAAGAGCGGACCGAGGACTGATTCTTGTGGGTCACCACGAGCAACTTTAATCTACTCGGATAGTTTAATTTTAACTTTCACGTACATCTCACAGGGATATCAACCATTCATTATTCACGCATGGAGATTACCTCGTACTCCGTAGGTAAGTAGTTTCGACGGAAGTATTTCGCGATTGACACGATCTGAAGGCGATAAATCAATGCTAAGATGCACTCACGTTTATCATGCAATTCAATGGAGCAAAAATGTTTCTAGGACATCTATCTCAGGTGAAAGATTTATAGTGCCGTTGATGCTTTCATGTAAGTAGAGGATAACACCGCCACGTTTTGTTGCTCGATCATTTCTGTAAATCATCTTGTGTGAGATTTTGCGTTCAGAGTCGCGTACAGAATTACTCAACCAGGTTTCCGTCACTGCAATCAAATCCCAAAACGCCACGGTTTCGCGTGAATACCGTTCAGTGAACTTGCCCAGAACGCCCTGAACGTTGGTGTAACAGCATGATAGAGATTTGATTTTTGTTTCAGATGAAGAACTCATAGTAGTGGATTTACTGACACAAAATTGCTTGTCTGTTCCAGGTTTTTGTCTCAGGTGCATTTGATTGACTTGGTTTAGAAGTCATTTCTGGAACAATAGGGTTTGTGCTTCTCAATCCGAATACGAATTTTAGTAGGTGCGAATTTTTCGCATTAATACCACGTCTCGAGTATTCTATCATTCACCTCATCTGTACGGAATGATATTTTGAAAGGAGGCTGATGCATTTCATTCTTCGGTTCAAGGCGCATAGCATGAGCCATTATTATGTCCTTTAAACCTAGGGTCTCTTGTAAAAATCTCCATTCACTACAATCGTGTTGCAGACGTTTACTGATTCTTCTTCGTTCGAACTTGGTACACCATAAACTATAACAGCTCTGCGATTTATAGCCTCTATTGCTAGTTACGGATTATAACGACGAATTTGCCGTTATCCCCACGGAACGTCCGGAAGTATTCGCACAGCCGATTTGTTTACAACTAAGAGTGATGTGGCGAGCAACATATTTTCTACATCTTGGACGGAAATTAGCACTAAACATAGTAACCTGAGTGTGTTCGCATGAGGTGTGTTCGGGGGTCTAAATAATCAGGTCAGCGAGCCAGGTGAGGCAGTGATGTCTAAGCTCTGCTATTAACACGAGTTCCGCCATCTTTCAAGCTTACTCAACTTATCTGCTCAAATACCCCTCATGCAACACTTTTATCCAGAACAAATATTAAATGTATGTACACAAACGCACAATGCTTGACAAATTTATTACCTGAGCTAATCGAGCTTCGTGGAAAACTTTCACCACTTTTGATAGCCTTAATAGAAACCTGCTTCAATCAGCATTTAGCTGAGGGAGAAATTTCCATTCCAAACTCATTTCTTTTTCATCGTTATCGTATGGACCGCGGAGGGGGAGATGTTGCTGTTTACTATGATCAACAACTCACTTTCAGATAAATCACAGACAGAGATTTGATACTGGAAGTCTAACTTTGGTGTTCACTTGAATTAGCAACAGCGGAAACTGTGCTGTCGGTTTAATTTACCGATACCGTCAGAAGACGAGTTATGGAATCCTAAATTACTCAATAAAACTCAACTGGTTGTTTACATATATTGCAACAACGTTGTGATCACGAGTGACTTTGATCCCCTGAATTTACTGAAAAGCGAGATTCCGCACGTGAATTCTCTTGATCATTTATTTTACTGAATGTTTAACAGAATTCCTTCATTTAATTACGTCATTAGCACCACTCGCTTTAGGGGCACGAACACACCGTCCATACTCGATCTTGCTATAATGAATGAAGAAAATATCATCCTGGATATTCACTAAGGAGCACAATCGCAAAGATTGATTATGTAGTCAATGTAGTTGGCTATATATCTGAAGCAAAAAGAGCTAGCGACGCTCATGAAATAATTAGAATAATCGCTACGTTTGCACTATCCATAGCGCTTCAAGAAATAACCTACTGGGCACCGATTACCACTGATGATGACGGTGAACATCAATACTGGAGAGCAGCTAAGAAAAAAGAAATGAATTTTAAATATATTTACCAAACTGAATAAGAGATTCAAATTCGTTATCCGGAGTTGAACACAGCAATGGATGAAGGTGTCAGAAAATGTGTGTGTGTGTGTAGAAACTACATTCTGCAAGCAACACCAGACTCCTGGAAATCCTATTCTCTGTTGATGAACAAAGTTTCCAAACTTGTCCGTTGAGATAGAGAACTGGTGGATGAAATTGAATGAAATCTTATCTTTAAGTCCAGACCGTGATCAGTAATGTCGGTGTAAATCCAGGTCTTCCTGCTTTACGTATCACGAAAGAAACTACCTCCACCGATCTCGAAGTCTCCAACGAACTCGTTCAATTTCAATTAAATGTTTTCTAACCACAGACTGGTAGGTTCATCAGGGTTAGAGTGGCGTAGCTAAAGACTCAGTCTTGGTTTCAATACTTCTTCTGATGTACGCAGTAAAGTCATTTTATTTGTTGATGACATCAGAGTTTGGACTAGCGTGCGCACAATAGAAGATTTCTAACGTTCACTAAAGATCTCGATGTAATTCATACGTGATACAAAAATGTGAAATGTTGAACGTCCTTCGAATTAACATTATTTCTGGAATCTCAGCAACTTTCATGGGTAAGGAAATGAAAGACCTGGTCCTGTGTATTAGCAATAACTTGAAATCTTCATGACAGTGTTCCGTGGTATAAAATTTCTGCAAATTCTTAGCACTGCTCAGAAGGATCTTCCGTATTTTCACAAAACAGGTGTTCAAATGGATACTTAACACCTACGTCAAAGGTAACATTGGAGCATGCTGTTCTAGCATGGTCCAATTAGTTAGAAAAGAACATGACTTTGCTGCAACATGTTAACCACCGCGCTACAAAACTGATGACCGCGCTATAAAACAGGCCATACGAGAAGAGGATTGCTTCATTGAAAATATTTGACTTTTCGTACTGCCTTATAAGGGGTGATTTGATCATGCGCTTCAACACTCTGCATACTGTGAATCACCCAATTCAACTATTGTTTCATCGGCAATAAGCAATTTGTAGCAGATCTCATGGCTACAATTTAACTATTCCGCAATCTAGATCAAATTGTCGAAGATTCTTTTTTGCTGTTCGAGTTTGTTTTTATGTGAAACTCTCTGCACCCACAAATCATTTGTGTATGAAGCCTGAATATGTTCAAGGCAGAACTTGACAATTATATGTTGGCCAAACACAACCTCGCACCTCAATACGCAAGCTGACTTTCCATGTTAACATAAACATTCTTTTGTTTCTATGCGTTCCTTATATTTTCAATTTATGGTTACAGCAAAGTAATTGCATTTTAAACAATTAAAACTTTGAATTACTTTGAATCTTCAGATTATTCAATCGTAGATACACAAATAATTGGTCAAATTACAAATTGTGTTACATCAAAATTGGTGCAATTTTTCAAAAACAGCTAAGTAAAACTCGATGAATTATTTGTATCTTACTCTGATATTACATTCATAGAAATAATCATGTGTGACAAATTGTGATGTTGCTCAATCTCACCGCAAACACTTGTCATTTTTTTATATCTGGCTATCTTTTCGGGAACTCGTTCAAACATAATTATTTTAAATGTGCATTAAAAAATGCTTCCCAATAGGCGAATTTACTAAAAAAAAAAAAATATTTTTGGTAATCTTTTGTTTATAGACAAAGCTTTCGTAATTATTTATAAATCAAGGTGTCCAGTTTACAACTGAATATTTAAAGTTCAATTTATCATAATCAATTGGAATATATTTGTGAAACATTGTTTTATTGTTTATACGCATCATATTCATCAACTAATATCCAGTAGTGAAACTCAGCACATGAAATAACTTGCAAAATCTAACTTATTTGCCGGTATTTACATACAAGCATTTTTATTGTATTTTTATTTTAATTTAAAATCTACAAATAAATAGGATATTTGAAACATTGTCATTTGCATGCATTTCCATCAGCCACCCTTCGACACCCGCGGTATTCCAGACGAGATCTTGCTAAGTTGATACGTATTATTCAAATATTTGCCAAGCCACAGTATTTTACATATTGAAGGTGTACGGGCAACTCTTTTGTCTGTGACCAGGGGTATAAGTTTACAGATCCTGTTTTAACACCATATTTTTTTTAAATTCTTAACACGTTTCCATATGTTTGATATTATTGGCAAACAGAATAAAAATACACCTGATATCTTTCACCACTAATTCATGTAAACCCAGAATAAAAGAGGACCAAGCAACGAGCTTTGCCGAACTCCAACTGATACGTCTATTCTTCGAGAGAGCGTATTGCCAACATGAAATTGTTTGTGTTTATCAGTAAGATAGCCCTTAGGCAATTCAGCAACCCTCGCGTTGATCCATGAGCTCCGAGCATTTCGGTTGAAATGCCATATCTGATTCTATCGATGTAGCATGAATGTACAGCATCACCTTCGCCTATTGTCCTGGTTCAATCCTCAAACGTAGTAAGAAGGTTAGATTAACACAGCTAGTCAATAAGGTAGCTGAGCAATGAGCATTCAAGTGCATTCAAGTTACTAATACGTTTATCAATCACAGATTTAAGATATCAATGGATCAAATGATTTTTACATTCGATTTCCTTGATACATTGGATATAATTGACTCACTGGAGCTAAAAATGCCTAAAAGCAAGACAATTGTTATGATCTATTTGGTGTAGTAAATTTCCTCGCCCCTTATTTTTTTTACTTCTCGGTGTTTCGACTGCAAACATCGTCGTGCAACTATTTAAAGTCTTTTTAGAGGTTTTATTTGAATCTATGTAGTCAAATAATCTGTTTATATATCTCAATACGAATCTGTGAAAAACGGTCAGATTGTATATTCAAATGTGAAGTTACTTGCTCCGAGTTCTTATTATTAACAATCGATGACCGTTGTTTGAGACTATAATTGCTCAGGTAATATCTTTTATTTTCGAGAGTTCTATCTATCTCATAATTGAAGCGACAGCAACCTCGGAATTATTCGACAACAAACAGTGTTCTAGCAAGCATTTTAGGAGCAGTAAGTGAAAACAAATCTGTAAATGTTACAAGACCTATTATAAGTAATTGGATGATATATCACGACTATTTGGATGCCGTTATTATTAGAGAATGAGGACGATAAACTTCACAGAAGACAATACAAAGTTTGCCACACGAAAACATCATTTTGAACTAAAATGCACTGTGCAGGTACGTCGAAATCTCCGGTGACTTCTTGTAAAAACGTGCCAAACTTTTAAACAAAAATTCGCTCAGTAGACTCACGAGCTTGGTCAATTTCCAAACTTTAACAGCCAGTGGTTTTTCATCTTTCACGAGATAAAATTGCCCAAAACATAAGTAAAACAAAATTAAAGACAATAAACAAAGCCGGTTCTACATAAATTGTCAAAACACCGCCAAATCTCTTGAAAAGTATATGCGCGAAATAAGCAAAAATATTGTTTAGCAACTTCAAAATGAATTTCGAACAGATTTTTTGCGCTGAAAATCTAAGAAATTGCATCGTTTACTCCCATCTCTGAGGTTGGTGAAAGGAAAAGTTCATTTAATTTTACTCCCATATCTTAAATAATAGAATCTATCAAAATGAAATGTTTGCCGAACCACTTTGAAGATACTGACTTAATTGTGGAGCACAACATAGTTTTGGAAAATTTCCACGTCGGAAAATCGTGATGCTCGCCAAAACACTTATATCACGTGGTACCAAAGGCTGGGCACTTGGTAGACGCGATATACCTAGTTTTTTAAAGCGTTCGATCCTGAAAATCTTGAACTTCTTTTGTTGACAAATCCGTATTGCGAGTCGATATCAAGATCAAATATTAGATATTAAAACGGCTGGCTAACTATGAGATATTCGGGAGAGTAGAAATCCATCTATCAGGCTCAATTCAATTTGCATGCGGTGTTCCCCAGGTATGGGCACTCGGTCCACTCCTGTTTCTAAAAAATAAAATCGATTTACATAATATACTAGAATTGAACCTGCTTATCTTATCAAACGACGCAGAGTTGAGTCTTGAGGTAAATTCCAAACAGACGGAAAATCCAAGGTCTTTCTGAGTATGACAGAGCGACAAATCTCGATCTCTAAGCTTATAGACATCCGTAAAATGCGCTCATGATTTACACACTACCTCTCAGTCCGGTATATATATATATATATATATATAAACATGCAGCACTCATTGTCAACTGAAATGTAAACACACATACAACAAATTCTTGCAGACCATGTTGCCGCAACTTGAACTGGCGCGGGAGGGGTAGAGAAGGCGAACATTTTTGTGTCAGCCCATTTCAGTACAAGTGGTAAGTGGCCAACATCTGTCCGTTTATCACATTTCGGGTCGTTTGTCAATCATTAACCACTTGACCACAGATACATCGATTGTCTCGATTCATCCGGTACACCAAACTGTCCTACGCTAACCAAATTCACTGAACAAATCTCGCAACACAAAATCAAGGCGATTGCTCAAACGCGTTTATGACGTGGAAGCATGTCTCTCCCGGTTTTCACTTTGATCTGATTTTGGAATCCAGGTCGTACCAACCGGTACAATTCAGGCTCTCGTCATGCAGGCCTCTCAATTGCAGTCATTGTAATTTCGGCATTTCCTGCTCTTGTGTGAATATCCTTTGAAAGCACATCATTATTGCTTATCGCTGAAAAACTTCGCCCCTCTACAATATATCGCACAGGACTTCGTTGTCAAGCAATCAAACTATAACAACAATATACCAGAATCACGCGTCGCATTCATGCTTTTTTGTTTGCACATTACCAATTTGAATCATTTTATGTATCAATGGACAATTATGCTTTTGCTCTTGATAAAATTTCCTTGACAAAATATCATTCACATATGAAATATATATATATGAAATAAATATAAATATATATGATAAAAATATACGAATTAAAAAATCCATGAAAAAATCCTGATTTAATTGAGTGTGCCAGCATCAAAACATCACTATGCAGACGCACTTTACAATTTGCAGCTAGAGGCAAAATCTTGCGACGATGGAGGATTCTTACCTACGTTCTTTAGTCTCCGTTCTTTAAGGCCTGAATTTTTTCTTTTCTTCTTATAGTTTAGTTTATTTAGTCTTTGAAGTTAAATATTATATAGATGCCTTTTAATATTTCGATAACTCCATTGAATAAAATATTCGATTAAATTTATTTTAATAAAGGTGTATTTTATCATTCTGATTTTCAAAAAGGCAAAATATATGTTTATAGTTTTTAGCAATAGGCGAGTTTGGAGTATTGATTTTTAAATGACTTGCACACACTTTTAAGTATTAAAATGGATCTTGAATATCAATCAAGTATTAACTTAACGAGCATAGCAAGCAATTTGACAAGCAGATTTTGAAGAATGCGAGTCTGATTTTAGCGAGATTCATATGACTCATCGGAGTAAAGCGAGATACTCATCCAATTTTGCATGAGTAAAAATATAATCGCGGTCAAAATGTGACAGACCAGTAAAATCTACAGACCATTTTTTACGGTTCACTGGCTTGTATTTCGAACAGCAAATTTTGAAAAATCAATAGTTCAATTTTGATGCTTTACTTGTTATTTTTGTAAAATACTGAATAGACTTATAATTGTTGCAAACATTATAATCTGTCGATTTTCCAGGAGATTCCTTAGTGATCAGATGGTGTGATTTATGGAGACCGTCAATTAATTTTATTGTTTTGTTCCTATTATCCAAAGTTTCATGCCTTGTTAACACTCTTTTACTGTACTGGAAAATTACTATTTTGGATTGTGCAACAGATACATTTTCAAATTGTATTACCGTCTGTAGATGACTATGTGATGCTTGTTTTTCTCACAACCTAAGACCACGTGCTTGATACTTTTCCGCAAAAGTTTTATATAGGAAAATTGCTACCAACTTTTGGTCGGCAAATATTATGTCAGATACACCCTACTAACAATATGAGGAAACCCTTATGGAGACCGATTCATCTGTATAAGAAAAACCGATGAATATGTTGTTTAGATTCATATTGAAATATTGAGGTGCAGTAAATTTTAATTTCTGGACCTGCATAATATATACCTGAGATACATAAAGATGCTCATTTGTTGTAAAAGCACCCTATTAGTATCACTCTGGTGACTATTACGCATGCAGGTTTAAAACGGCAAATAATAATATAATTCTCTTAGTGGTGACCAAATTATGAATCACAGGTATATTAAGGTGCAATGCGATCAAGCGACACAGACTGAAATATTTAATAGCTGATGCAAATTATTCGCATGGAACCTACGATTTTGCTACGTATACGTCTGTCGGTTTTTAGTTAGAGTACGTTGAACAATAAAATGTTATCCACAACAAATCACGACCAAGCTGCTTCGGTTGTGCAAAAATATTTCCGGAAATCACGTGAAACTATTTTCTGCAAGTAGATAATGTTTTGATGAGCTAGAAAGAAATAGCGTTATTTATTATCCATCATGTTTTTAGCATCGTTCGATCGATATCGAGCATGAGTGTACATCCCTATCGCATGATTTCTCCATGCTACACATCTTTTCGAATGACTAAACAGTCCGATTCAGGGGAACGAAATCTTCCGCAGCGCTCGCAGCAATCAATTACTCAATCGTTTGACATCATTGCACGCCGGCATGCGATCTGCATTCGCAGCCAAGAGCTGTATCTGATACACCCCGGGTTGCAGTCGACCCTTCACACAATGCCTCCAAAGTGAGCAGTCGAGAGCAAGTTCTTTCCAATTTGTTGGGTCAATGTTTGTTATCTTTCTTCTTCATCTGTATTTGAACCGCAAGTGCCGGCTGCATAATAGTCGACTTCCTGATTTCAACTTATATAAATTTAGATCTTTGAGAATATCACCATTTCCATTCTGTAGACGTGACTAAACCACCATGGGCGGCACTTTCGTAGTAAGGTGATCATACTCGGTTGACCAGCAGCATTATTCTCTTTCTACATATACAATATATTCAAGATAAGAGGGATGCTTCGTTGATGTGAAGCATTCAGCATCTGTTCGTTGCGTAGATGGTCCAAATTTCACTGCCCTACGGTAGAGCATATAATACGCAAGTGCTGTATACCAATATCTTTGTATTTACAGTACACTTACGGTTCCCCCAGACACGAGAATTCATTCACGACTAATGACAGCTGCTCTGTCAACCCGCTTATCATTCTCCGTGTCCAGCGAGAGGTTATCCGCAAGGTTGAACCAAGATATGTGAAATGATGTACTCGTTCAAGCTGACAGTTTTCAACAGTGATGATTTGAAGCGATATAATCACTTTACCATGGACTTTCATCATGCAAATGCTGATCATAAGCCCGAATTCCTTACATGACGACGAAAAACAGTCCATTAGCTACGGGAGGTGTTCTTGGGAGTGAGCAATAATGGTGGCATCGTCGGCAAACAGCAGGTCACGCATTAGCACTACCCGTACCTTGGTTTTTGCTCTCCAATTTTTCAGGTTAAAAAGCTCACCATCACTTTGCAAGGAGGAGTAAATACCTTTCGTTCTCGTATTAAAAGGTTGCTTCAGAAGCAAAGCAAAGTGAATGACAAACAACAAAATAGCAAGAAGACACCCTTGTTTGACACCTCGACGTATTTTAAAATGTGCCGCAATCAGTAAAATGTACTGAGCACTTCACGACAGAGTGGAACGATTTAAAGAGTTCGACCAATCTTGGTAGTAACCTATAATATCAAGCATTTTAAAAAGACCCTCCTTACTAACGTAGTCGAAAGCCTTCATTAAATCAATACAAAAAGTGTATCATGGCGTTCGCCGTTCCCGAATTTTTTGTGGAAGTTGTCTCAGGGAGATCTTGTCAACGTTTAATCTTCCCCGCGGAAGCCACAATCATGAAAGGCGTTGTACATTTGCATTAGCTTCAACCACTTCAAACTTTCCGAGTCAGGTTGCCAAGACGTGTAATCTGTACCACGTACTACTGCACAGATTTTTAGTGGCACATTTTTCAGGACTGTTGCGAAGCTATGATAATTAGCAACCTTTTTAAGCAGGCATCGCACTTGGGATTTATAGTCCAAATCCTTTCGCTCCCGCTGCTGCTTTGTTGTATTGCTTTTAGTAGACTGTTTCGCACGGCAAAAGAAACAGGGTGCATTCCAGGCTCATCAGAGCACTTCTTTCTGTTAGCATACTAGTGTCTTGTAAACACGAAACTGACAGCCTTCAAGCTCATTGTTATTCACAGCTGATTTCCTTAGGCCTCTGATACCTGAGACGTCGACGTGTAATTCTGAGTGCATCGACCGAGTTCATAGTTTCAGAGCTGATTTTTGTTGGTTAGTAATTCGTTTCGCTTGTGCGGAAAATACGGTCTGCTCTTTGGTGGATTCCTCATCCTCATGCACCCAACGAGCATAGCAAACTGTGACGAGACTAAGGGCTGACCAGCTTGAGGTGAGCGGAAGACGTCCGATGTGAAATGATAATCTTTCCCACTGTCAAATGCAGCCCTAGGCGCTGAGCTTTACGCCAGTCCAGTCATAGCTATTGACCAGTATCTACTGCTTTCCGTGCCACCCGGCACGGAGAGGACTGAGTGAGTGAGTGAGTGAGCTGTTGCCCATGCATTGAGAGCTCCCCCTTGACGACAACACTGGAATTGAAGGAACAGCTAGGCTGATACGCTTAAACAAGGATGCCGTTTCACGACTTTGCAGGACGAAGTTGTATTCAACTTCGGATTGCCTAACCGAACTCTATCCGCATAAATTGCCTTGAGGTTGAATCCTGAAATCTTGTCCATGATTGAATATAGTCATAAGGTAGCAAAGGTTAGACATAAGCGTTTTCCTAACTCCAGGTGTACCGCTTTCATGAACTTACGAATTCCACCTACCAGAACATGCTGCGTTTAAGGCACCAGTCAACCGTCTTCGCCCCTTCTTCTGTCAGTAGAAGCAATTCCGACGTGTCACACAGGACAAGGAGTGCACGCCAGGAGATGGGCTTGGTTGTCAGAGGTTATATGAGACGCTGCAAAGATGTGCAGTCGTGCAGCATTTCTGTGCTCTGCGGCTAACATCGTGCTAAATTGATTGACCACCGGTAGTGAGCTGCATGCTGAAACACGCCGTAGCCCCCCTACCATTTCTCTTTCCCCCCTCATAGCTGTCCAGTCCTGGGAAACCTGACACTCGCACCCTTAGATAATTTTTTGGTAATTGGGAGCTCTTCACTAAAACCGGCCATCCTATGCCAAAAGACTAGTCAGTATGTACACATGATGCCGAATTCCGTTTCCTACATCCTCACAAATTTAAACTGTATTTCTGATTCTAGTTTCTAAAACAACAAAAATACGACCTCGTTAGAGATACACATGTAAGCAATTTTAATAAGAACTAAACTGATGTTAATTTCAGAATTTTATGGCGAATGCGTGACGAAGCTTGCTTGTAACAAAAATTTTGCGTATCACATTCCTAACCCAATGTGCCTAATAATGTACAGTCGGTCGACATCGACCGACCGACCGATTGTCTGAATTCAATTTCGATATATTAAATATTTAATGGCTAGCAGGAATTCAACATCACTGTCAAAAATCGACATTTTCAAAGTCGAACCAATTTCTTAGAAAATTTTTATTTCATCACGATCATAGTGTAACAAAATGTTTATCGTGCTGAAAAATCAATATAGACATTGCATCAATGGTTTTGTCGTGAAATTCCACGGATTTTAAATTAATGAAATGACTTCAATTTAACTGTATATAACAAAATATCATGTCCATTTTATATTTTCATATGAAATAAATTGGTTTTTGTGTGTTTAGCTTTAAAAAATAAACGATTAATAGACGGTGCCCTTGCCTTTGAAGGATAAATTTGTACGACCAACCTGTTCAATCACATGAGCACACTAATTCATATATGGTTTAAACACATGACCTTAAAAAAATCGCTAATTTGCATGCATTTCCATCTCACAAACACCTCTTAATTATGTTCATGATCATGGGTTAGAATTCTATCAGCATGAGGTTTCGCCTCGTGTAATTGAACAGATTGGTCGTGCCAAACTTATATAAGAATGACATACAAGCACAACTTCATTACAATTCCCCCACTGTTTCAAGCGCATGCGGATCCTGATCCTGCTGTCACTACCTGATAAGTGTAAACAACATGAGACTGGTCCTGTGGTGTGTGTGTGTGTATTGAGAATGCATGCAATTCAAATTTTTTTAAACGAATTTTACTTTTGATAAAGAATTCTGATAAAGATAATTCGCCATAAACCCTAGAATGGCCAAGAAGATAGCCGAGAAAATTACCATACTATAATATCATGATTTTCTACCGATTACTCTACGTGCTTATTAACTTCATTGTATGAACAGTATCGTTTCGTTTGGGACATCTTTTGTTATCGTAATCGAATAGTTATAGATAAAATGATTTAACTTACGAAACGTGCAGTGGTGTTCTTCAAATACAAAATTTTAGGCATTTATTCGATCAGCAATTTAATAAACCTGTGCGAGTAAAATTCAACTAAAAAGTTATTATTTAGAAACAATTGTTATCGAATGATTTACTGTGGTGGGCGAATGGCATTAGCGGAAAGCTATAATCACAATTATTTCTCCAATATACAGCCAGAAGCTTCGAAAACACCGATGACGCGAATTACAAACCCGCAAAAAGGACTGTATCATAATAGTTTAAGCCACAATCTCCTCAGAATAATGAGAAGATGAGCAACGTCATCCGCCACCGAACAATATGCCATTTGTCAATGTCAGACCAACGTGCTCTGCGTTCTGCGACCTTGGAATGTATCGGTTGGCACAAAATCAATTGCAATTTAGATCAAATAGACAACCGGGACAGAGGTTTCAGCATGGTGTTATCGTTACTTGATTTGCCTATATAGAATGGACGTTTCCTTGTTCTTTGTTCTGTGTGTAATAAACGTTTATGATCAAATGTATTTCTCTTTTGTTGCGGGATTGGTTAGTGAACGGACAGAATGGTGAAGCGGATCTGAATTGCGGGGAGGGAATGAACGTTACTAATGTTGAATCGATGACTCAAAGTTTGTGATAGTGATTCTGATGTTTGCCAGCTCTCACTCACATCCTTAACAAGATGTGTATTAATTCTCCTCTCAACTGAAAATGAAGTACATTTTCCGCAGAAATAGATAGAAAATCGATTATTTTCATTAATAATTAACACCATATTGCTTTCTATCATTGAAGTCATCTGCCAAAATTCGAAATAATTCAAAGATTATTTCAAAACAATAGCATGAGAAATATTTGTTTGCATGTGTTTTCTAAAAACACGATCCATATAAATTCAAGTTTTTGCGATAAAACATTCTGTCAAATATGCCGCAATAATTGATTTCATTATGTTGGAAATGATGGTACAATGATGGTACAATTATTTTCGGTGAAACTGCAATATCTATGGGTGCAGCCTCCTCGATTTCACTTTTTCACTTAACATAAAAGCGTGTTTACGATAAAGGCGGAAAGGTTGAGTTATTCAATTTTAGTATAGAGAAAAAATATATTAAAGTCGTCAATGAAACACTTAAAAATATTGTTATAGCACTCACTGATTCTCGATGGTTTTACTTTAAATTCAACTATTGGAAAATTTATGTATAGTCTTAAACTTTGAAGCTAAACACAGCAAGTTTTAAAACCAATTTCAAGTTTATTTCATTTCAAGTGTATGTAGTTACATGTGATCGAAAAGATCAAAAGCCAACCATGTCCTAGAGGATTTAACATGTTCAAATTTCGTCACTGTTTCAAGTTAAGAAAAACCTGTTCGTATTATCTCTTACTAACATGAGCACAAAACCGGCGGCGCTGTGGTGTGTGCGTCATAGAAATATACACAAATACAGACATTTTCAAAGTTCATGTGTTTAACCCCATCAACAAGCATGTAGACACGTGTTTGAACGAGATTATTATTCCACACTTATCCAACTGCAGATTGGAAGTTCAAAACTTGATTTTGCTTTTAAGAATTTCAGTTGAGCGTTAAAACGACAAGCGAGTAATTCAATTAGTACATAAAATAGTATCAATTAATAATGTATTGTGGTGCTCACATCCCCAACCCATACACACCACTACCTGTTTCTGGCTGTTTGCCGCCAGAGACAGAAAGATCAGATTCCGTGGGCCTTGAAACAGTGAAAAAGCGGTAAACAAAGTTGAACTTGTAATCCACTGTTATATAGGATTCGCATATGCGCCTCGAGAGCTTGGCCAGGAATCACTTTGTGATTCTGTATTTGAACACCGTGGTTCTTTTTAAGAACCCTATATAACAACATCGATTATTATTATTTTTTCTGTCCTTACATGATGAGTGCAAACACCACGAAACTGGTCATGGGGTGTGCGTGTGATGGAAATGCATGCTAATGAGATTTTTCGTTCCTGATCATGGGTTTAAACATTGTCTTCATGAGTGTTGTCTCATGTGATTGAACAGGTTGATCGGACCAGTCTTATACAACAGCGGCATAAAAGCACAACTTGTTTACCATTGTTCCACTCTTTCAAGCGCAGGCGGATCCTGATCCTACTGCGCCTACAGGATATGTGCAAGGCGAACGTAACCGATCGAGGGTTCTGTGTTATGGAAATGCATACAAATCAGCCTTTTACTTTCAATTATTGTTTTATTTCCTATCATTATATCACAGTGTTTTATCAAAAGTGAATAAATACCACTTATTTATCCGATATATATATAATCATCATAATGCTAATTTCGGAAAAACTGTTGCGTAAAGGTTTTCGAAAATTTAAGTAAACTCATACTTCGTAACCGGCAATTTAATATATATGTATATATATATATATATATATATATATATATATATTCACTTATTGATAAATAATATAGAATAATTTTTAAACACGGCTTCCAAATTCATTTCTGCTTACACGATGCGCTTAGTAATCACAAGATTATTTTAACAAAACATAAGGAGAGCGGTCATGAAATTTTTAACATTGACTGAATCAAAACTTTCTCTTTAGGATGACTCACTTTCCCGTGGCCATTGAACATTAACTTAAACAATAAACATATTGTCGCATTTCTATGGACTAACATATTAATCAGAATAATTGATATTTTACTTCATTATGAAACCAATGAATCCATTTATTTTATTTTTATTTCCTATGAAAAAATACTACATTGAGAAGTCTAATCTCCCGAATTCAACTTTCTCAAGTAAACTTTTCGAGAACCAATCCTGCACTCTATCAGAATAATAATCCATTATCAAAAAATTAATGAAATATTCATTCTGAGGTCTAAAATATCGTTCGCATGAATATCATAAAATATCTCATTGTAATTGCTTCCAAAGTATTGTGGGCGTCAACTATTTATCATGCCCAAATGAGAATGAGGCATATTCCTATAACAGTCTTGCTGAAATATTTGCATATTGAAAATGAAACCCGATACAAATTGATCTACAATTTAGAACTTTTGGGATCCACAGTAGAGGGAAATGTAGTCAAGGTTTACGCATTTGTGACCGATTGTATAAAACAGACATTTATTTTAATCAATCTTAACCGCCTTGGATATAACTCATTTAGCAAGAGGATGGCGTAATCCGGTATAATGTCTTGGATATGTGAAAAATCTTGCTAATTATGATGTATTTCAGCTGATCCTGCATCTCAGTTTCTCTAATAAACACTGGTCAAAAACATAAGCGAAAAGTCGTACAGCTTCGTAAGCAAATGAATTGCAGTGGGTGGGGGTACGGAGACAGGCCGACATCTTTGTGTCACGTCGTTTCAGGTTAACGAGTCGCAGCTGACGCATATCTGACTAATTGTTACATTTCGGTCCGACAATAACGGCGTCACCCCCAGCGTTGCACGCAGGCACATCGATTGTGTCTTGATTCATCCCTGAGGTCAACACATCCAAAGGGAATCGCGTTCACCACGAATCCCGCAACACAAGAGAACCCGATTGGACACAAGCGTCTATTACCCACAAGACGAATAACAAAACAAATTATTTTATACAGGCAAACACACAATCGCAACGTTATCCTCAACGTGATTGTCCCCATTCACTTCGACCTGATGTGCCAGTCGATTTCGTGCCGACCGGTACAGTTCAAGCCCTCGCCACGTAGGGCTTGTTTGACCCTCATTAACGAATTGCATATCACTTGATTGCGGATGACGTAGACAATATTCTTGCAATCAAGACTGTTCAAATGCAGTCAATCCGAAACCGATCTATTACGAGTTTGCATTTGTCATCGTCGGTCATTTCGGCGCTTCTCGCTCTTGTGTTGTGTCTTAGGGTAGAGTTCTGCACATCATTCGAAAGCTCTTGATTAGCGCTCATTCCTCGAGTACTTGGCACCTTCACAATATGATAACAATCCACCGACCAAAACCATGTACATAAGTGTTTGCCACGCTAGCTTCGGTTTATTTTCTTGCACGTTCATCAGTAGTATTATCGACAAGTTTCCTAAATTATATATTAGCTCTGGTGGCTTTGGAACATTATGGTAAAATGTTATTACCCATAACTTCTTTGAGCGTTCATTTAAAAAATTCACCTTTAATACACCTCCTATATTCAGCATCAATACTCTTTTTCATAAACAAATAATGAAACTTGCTTAATTGCACTTCAATCCAGCACACCATCCGCGGTATCAATTATTTCAATTTAGTTCCACTCTTATAGAATACAGTCATAAACCTCACTCGAAATAATACATATTATGATGTAAGAATGGCATCTGACATTTTAATTCGCTCAAGAATGTTTCTCAAATCTCTCAGCACCGGATTAACATACTTTAATGCAATTTCTGTAGTGATGTCTTATAACTAGCTCTGTTTTTTATTTATTTATCAATCTCAGAACTCAAAATTGTTAGTGTTAGAAAAACAACTAGCCCTACAAAATCACTAGTTTAATATTATCTGCATTTCTATACCTCATTTTTCTGTGGTATTCATCAAGCTGTATGCTTTTCTACCATGAATTTTCTATGAATTTCTGAGATCTTCTAAATCCCGTGTATCACAATGTACCTGAGATTAGATCATTTCCCTCTTCTAAAAAAACATATACTTATCGGTATTTTCGGATCGAATTTTGATTTTACAACTGATTGAACATATCGATGATGATCAAACAACCGATAAATGTGATGGATTCCGAAGTGTTATAGATCACGTGTCTTGTCATCAAAGCTACATGATAATCAACCTTTCGAATCTAGTGAAACTACAATGGTCACCTGAAGCATCTTCGAAAGTCACACGGATAATAGTTTGCAAAATTCGTGCAAACTTTAAGCCACCGCAATAATTTGACGTACGAGTTTAAACAATTCCCTTGAAGTTTATGCTTGGGAATGATTGTATAATGTGGTCCGTTCCTGTTTGATGTCCTTCTAGTGAGAAACTATGGAATAGGCCAGTATGATATACACACCATGATGTGTCCAATTTTGCAGCAACAAGCAATATACTTTCGTTTTAAGTAAGTAAATTAATTTTCCAGTAGTAAAAGCACGGTTGAAATAATATTTAGTTTGAAATTGAATTCAGTGTTTCTGGACTATGTTACCATTAATTAACCGTTAAGGAGTCCTAACAAGATACAATCTTCATATCGACTGAAATATTTCTGGTCATTGAAAATAATCAATATCAAACTCTAAACAATACAAAAATCAGTATCACGTGATATTGGTCAAGGTTGTTCTTTCTAAGAGAGATTATATCTTATTTTCTTACAACCTCACTCTCTTACAACAATCACTCGCAGTACCCATTTGTTAATTGAATTTCATGTATAGCGATACTACATTTTTAATATAGATACGAGAGTTTATAAAATTTATGTTTGGCTGGAAGCAAACATGAAAATTATGTTGAAATTAGCTAACTTACCATCAACAATTTTACCATTCATATTCACTGCAATGTGAGTTAGTGGAGTTTTGACAAATGAATGTTTAGCTTTATAAAAACGTTCGAAATTAAGGGTTATTTTATTGAATGTAGTTTACATTTGAACTGAATTTCCAATCACTATATTCAGTAAATGCAGTAGTCCATAAGGTGGTGCAATTTAACGCAATTGCATTTCCTCGAGAACATTGTCTGTGACAATAAAATTATGCTAATTATCTGGAAATTTCAAACGATTAATTTTAACAAGATATATATATATATATTATGCAATCGTGAAACGCATTACCTAAAATTACTAAAGTTTTAACTTAATAATAACTGTTGGATGAATTTTCACACATTATTAACTATTTCATTGCTCTTTCAACGAATGGGAACCTTTGAAATATATTGTCTTAAACTGATGTGTAATAATGAATGGAACATGACATGGTTCGTGTGAGATTGGAGAGCATGAAATTATGAGTATCATTTCATTTTAAACAAAATTATATAGCTAGGATTCAGTACAGCTGTAACCGCATATATATATATATATATTTCAATTTTGAAGGTTAGTCATCTTGTGAATATAATATGATTAAATAATAATTAAATTTAAGACTCCGTTTGATTTTTATTTAAACAAATTTATTGGCTTAATTTACACTGCTAATCGCACGATTCAAACTGCATTATTTTGTATGACGTAGTGTTTAGCATGTTCTTTTCACACTTAACCATGTATAACATGGACACTAGAATTCTTCAACGAATATCTGCAATATCCATGAAACTGCCTAAATAGATGGAATTCTTTTATCATGTTATTTTCATATTAATAAAAAAATATATCAACACTTGCCCTATAAGAAAAATTATTATTTGTTATCGAGAATGCGAACGATAAACCAGTAACATATTATTGAATTATATATTACATACCTTTGAAGCAATGAATGAAATTTGCTGAAATCCATTAGAAATTGGAATAAAATATACTTTTATCGAGTTATTCACTGCTGAGTAATGATTGACGATAAAAGTCAACTTGATAAAACTGGATTATCGATTAAAATTACAATTGAGAAGCCTAGTTGTGAAATTGGAGTTGAATGTTGACGCATTTAGAAATGTCTTATTAGGTCTAGTTCACAATGATGTACATTCGCTATTTTCATGTACACTCATTTCACGAATCATTAGAAGTTTTGAGGTTCGTTAAATCAATGAAAATATTTAATCTACACTGATATGTTCGATTTAGCAATGTAGATAAAAAGCTTCGACCTGGTCATTTTTTCCGATTTTAAGCATTTATAACACTCAAGATAAAGTTGGTTCTGAAACAATCAATTTTAAAGGCCCGATTAATAGACACATTTTGTGCGTTAAAATCATACATGAAGAAAATATACATCTATAATATATTATACACATCTAAGAGCAGATGAATGAATAGTAATAGATGCAAACTCACTGAATTCGTTTTCGCCGAATTTCAACACAGTTTTCTTAAGAAATTCTACAATACAATTTTTTTACAAAAACTAATTAATGTAATTACCCTGAATGGATTTGATTATGCTAAGTTATCCCTAGTATAAACTTCATAGACCACATTATACGTAATATCGGGGGCAAGATCAAATATAAACGAAAATTTCAATTAGAATTTCATTTAAAAAATCGACTACAGTTTACAAACATTCTCGCTGCAAAAGAATGTGATCCCTTTGGAACAAGTATGTCATTCATAGAAAAAGGAAGTTTGTAATGAATCGGTGACAGCAGTTTATTGGTAACGTTTCGCTTTTCATTCAGAAGCTTCGTCAAACCAAGGGTGTCATTACGAACAGAGATCAAGCCTGAAATTCATTCACCTGACCACTCCTAAGCTGGTGAAGAACTACACAGTCCATGGTTGGTTCTGTGCTCGTTAAGATAGATAGTCGCGTTCAATATCAACTGACCCACCACCACCCCTACGTGCCGCATAATCCCTTAATTGTTTTGGTCTTGGCAGGTGTGAATCCATCTGCCGACATATCAGCTCGATTGCGTAATCGGTGCGCACACTAGGGGTCACGCACGTTAATGTTTATCCGCGGCAAAACCGGACGATATATTGTGGAGATATCGGCCCCTTCCACCTTATTCTTACCAGCCTTTGTTATCTCAACCAGCTCAGCGAGATGTCGTTTCATGTATCTTTTTATCACTTTCAGGTTATCAAGATCAAAGCTGTGACCTGCGTCCAGCACGTGTTCAGATAGTGTTGAATCTCTGATCAGTAATTGATATTCACCATATTTACCGATTCAAATTTTGTGTTCATTTATCCTAGTACTGAATTCTCTAGATGTTTGCCTGATATTTACTCAATAGAAATCCTTGCAGTTGATTTTATATAAGCACTTCTCGCAGACTGAAGGTGTCTTATCCTTGTGATGCGTTAATGAGTATCGGAGCGTTCTACCCCTTTTGTGGGTTACTTGTATACCTTCTTTATTCAAGTTTCGACTTATCCACTTGGACGCTTTCTTAACATAAGATATAGAAACCGTTTCACCCCAAACGTTTTCTGATTTTGGTTAGGGGTATTTTACTCGTGTCAGTTTGCGTTTAATTAGGCTCTTAGGATAAACATGATCAGAAATCCGACAACAAGCTTCTTGATGGTCTCGCTTTTTATCCCTGGTATCGCTGCACAGGTGTTCAACTTTGTAAAACAGCGATTTCGAAAATTAATTAAATACATTTTGTGGGTGCGCTGATGAGTACCGCAAGACCGCATCTGTATCGATTGGTTTGATTGGCCGTCGTGCTTATTTCACTATTCCGCTTTCGCACGAGAAAATCCGAGAATGGAAGTAACCTTCTGTCTACTCAATCTCTTTCGTAACTTGGATATTTTGGGATCCAATTTGTTATGGTAACTAATGAATCCTTCCAATTAGTCGCGTTTAACGAAATTTCGTGTGTCGGTGATTGCACGGATGATTATCTCTGTCGTATTTTAACTTCGATTAAACAGTCCCTACAACTGTTACCAATCAGCACGGCCAAATAAATACTCAGCACATTTATTGATTTGATAAGCTCGAGTCCCGCGTTGGTTCTATCTTGCATTTGCGAATTACTACTCGAGCTTTCCACAGTGTTCGACGGGTGTGTCGTCGATGTTTGTACTGCATGTGTCAGACTGTTGTTGATGAAATCGATTTCGTCATCCATCACGGTCTCTTCCCACACAACCATTTCGAGCAAGTTCCTCGTCCTTTTTTGACCCGGATGTCACCACCATAACACTATATCGCCATAACGCCACCATATTCTTGACCGAAGAGCTTCACTTTTTAGACCTAACTCTTCATAATGCTCCATGTACATATTCGCTAACACACGGGAAATAGTGTGAACCCATTACTAAACATTTCATTTGCTTGTATAACTGTCCATGAAACAAGACGTGTTGCATATATAGAATTAGGTACTTTTTCGCTAATTCCAGAGAGCTCGTGGTGTCCACATTCATGAACAAGGCGCTTGCATTTGAGCTTACCATCATCTTATACTTGCCGAGCGTTAATGTACTCAGCGACGAACGAAATCAAAAGAGTTCCAAATGAATGAATGTATCTGTGTTCACGATTAACAGTTTAAAACGAAAACGAATTTAAAAACAGGTTTCATAACAAATTCTACAATATAAGAATTTGATACAAAAAAGGATTTTCTCCTAAATGGTTTGATTATGTTAATATCGGAAGCTAGATCAATTATATTCGAAAAATTTAATTAGAATCTCATTAGAAAATCGACTACAATTAACAAATATTCTCGCTGCAACAAATGTGATTCCTTTTGACCCAGTGGGTCATACATACCTTTTAATTGTGTATTGTTATCATCATGTGAAATATAGGCTCAAAGTAGGTAAAGAGCAAACGCTATGTGCCCATTTGAATATTTTTAGTTTTGGAGTATTTTCCATATTGAAATGGATTTTTCATTTAATTTTTACTGGAACTCATATTTGTGAATATGAGTAGTCTCGAATTAGCAACATGATATGAAATTCAAAGTACGTTGTTAAAACAATTATTTTTAAACATTTCCATCATCAGATCGCTCGAGGTATAAACCGCTAAGTATTTACAAAATTCGGAATAAAACTTTTATAATGCTCTAAGCAAATGAAATAACGGAGGTTAGAATAAATCGGGTCCGCATTTACACAGCACATTGATTCTGATAAAAGGCCGTTTTTGATTTATCATGAAAGTTGAACGGTGTATGAAAAGTTTTCAAAATTATTTGTTATAATTAAATGCCTGTTGATCGCAAAAATCCTTAGTACACCTCAGCAAATCAATTTGCGATTTCAGCAGACTACGAAATAAGGCTTCCCGTGATGCCACGCAAACGTAAACGCGACCATAAATAGGACCGATTAGTTTTCTCAAAACATAACTTTATTCCGACACTTATAGATTACGGGCCAGCTAAAAGGAATAAACATTTGCTGTGGTTTTATGTTGCTCACGTACACAGCACTTGGTTTGCCAAAAGGAATCTGATCTCTCACATGTTATAAGTTGTTGTTGGTCTCTTTCGGTCGATATCGACCATGGATGTACATCAGAAGCGCATGATGGTTTCATGCTCCGCGGCTTGTCAAATGACGTAACAATCCGATTCGGTGTGACACTCTTACAGCGATGAACAGTACTCGTTCGATCAGCGTCAGTTACACGCCCGCGGTGTGATCTGCGTTCAGCATTCAAAACATGTACCTGCTCTTCACCCGTATGGTAATGGCGTTTTACGCAGGGGCTCCGAAATGAGCGGTTACGAGCAAGTATTTCCACACTTGTAGGGTCAATGCCGAGAGAGGACACAATTAAGCCCAAATATTTGGGTGATTTAAAAGACGGCAACAAACCGCTTTTGACTGCTGCTCAATTATAATTAGTTATTCGTTTTCAAATCATAATTTCAGTATAAACGTCAATTTTAAGCGATCTCATCTTTCGAATTCTGTCAGATATGGATTGTCTTGATTACTTGCATGAATGATTTTCGGTATGAAATTTTCAAACCGTTTCTGCTCAGTTTTTAATATGATCAAGCTAGATTCGGTATATAGCCGAAATCATTCAACATTATTTGAGTCAGTTATCTTAGATCAAACGGGAAGGCCATAATTAATGTACATACCGTCTCACCATACAATAAACATGATTTATTCGATCGAATTATATCCAAGTATCCTGAATTATATGATTTCAGTTCCATTGGATATAACGGTCACTTTTACTTACGATCTGGTAATTCGTAGACGGTCGCTGTGGAAAGCATTAAGTTTTATTTAAATTATCATCCATGAAATAAATATACTTTGAAATTATCTTCCATTTAAGGGACCGAGTCATCAGGGTATAAAGTATCCATTCGTTTAAAATGTTTCGTTAATTACTTTGACGTCAAAATAAAGAAATCGGTCATGAATCTGTTATTTCCTCGATCTTTCCTTGAAAACTCTCAGTTTGCGCTAGTGTAAAAAGAGTAGGATTTTGTTGCGTATACTTTCGATCAAACTTCCTTAAACAGTTCATATTGTAGCAAGTAAATATTAAGTAAGTTCAGAGTCTATATGTAAATAATTAGGATTTTCAAAAGGCGAGGACGCTGACCTGAAACTCTGCCAATACCTGGAAGGAATACTGAAACAAACGTACGATTATTTCTTCACTGAATATACTTCATCATGAGTTTTTGAGCTCTTACAATTATCAGTAAAATATAAAATTGACATATAAAATTTATTATTGAAGGAAACATTTTTTATATTATGGATTCGACTGAACTTTCTTTTATATATTATGTTAACGCATAATTGTAGCAAAACAAAACAACAAATGTATTTCAATAAATTACGTATGGAAGCAAAATATTGATCAATCGCTAAAATCAAGCGATACATGAGCGACACGTGATATGATTTATTCTAGTTGATTTAGTATTGATCCCACCCTTCGGGTTTTTTGCCATGGCAATAAAACATCCCAGATGTAAGATAATAATTGTTTCTACTTTGAAGTTATTCATGCAGTTTTTGATCTAGTTATGCGATTGTCAGGTGTATGTAGTTAAAAATCCTCGTAGTAATTTATCATGAAAAAATTATGAGGCGGTTGCTTAAACTCTTTTAGTGCTTCCGCACATTCTTAAAGAAAACCTATAAAATTATTTACCAAAAATCAGTTACAACAAGTCAGGTATACTACCAGTGACCTACCATGGCAATTCGCTGAATCTGTTTTAATATAAATAGTTTATATAAGGTAATGCAAGATGTAGTGTTTCGAACAAAATCTTTTTAGCAATAATCTTCCAGCTGTGCCATCATCGTACATTTTCATTCCCAAACTATGGATTTTTGATCACTTGGAACCAATGTACCCTTCAACAGATATTTAGCCGAAATAATCATCTTTTTTAATATGTTGACACGTTCATCGTGGCGACGCAACGCATGTCACATGTTGTTGAAACACTGACCACATTAAGCGGAAAATAAACAACGGTTAATATTAGCATGTATTGAACTAATGTAACATTATTTGGTAGTGTAACTGTACTTATAATTTTTAAATTGCCAGTTCCTTGATAATCTAATTCTATGGCTTTCAACTTTGAAAATGCGATTTTAATGATGGTGTTGGGAAAGTAAATAACCACAACCATGGGTTCCTTGATTAAGGCTTCACAAAAAACTGAATCAATTCAGTGGACAGTGTTCTCTATAGCCATCGAAACTTTCTAGCTTTGATTTTAGCATCCAAAGTAATATAATTAAAATGAGTGAAGTATCCTACGCATCAAGAGTCAAATAATCATGTCATTTTCTCCATAGTAATTATTTGCAGCACAAAGAGGCCTTATATGGATGAGAGACATCGCGATAACACCAAATGAGATTCTTGAGGAGTTGATCTGTAAGCATACCTCACCTAGAAATTAAATGTGAATTCGCGTAATATCCCGAAAGAACAAATTAAAACATTTTTTCATACTGATCCTGATCATACTGTCCCTACATGAAGAGTGCAAACAGCAAGAAATCGTTTGTTGGGCGTTTGTGTGATGGAAATGCATGCAAATGAGCTTTTTTGTTCGTTACATCCATTTATACAAACTTTTAAGTCGCACTCAAATTTGGCAAGAGCAATACTTGATCAATCAAAAACAGTAATCTGGCAAGGTATGAACGTAATAGCCACCGTTGGATAGTTTGACATGACCGAACTGTTCAATCGCATGTGAATAGGGTAAACCCATAGACTTGAAGAGAAAATCCGTATTTGTGTGATTAAAATGTATACAAATATGGATATTTGTAATTTTTACACCATTTAAAAAATTAAGAAAACGATGAGGTACTTGTTCCGTGATGATGAATAACATCATATAGGGATGCCAGTGGAACATATGGAAATTCAAATACATGAAATTAAATCAAGCAATCAAATTTAATCAGTCTAATTTTCTTATTTAGACAGCAGCTGGTTTGTCAAATACGGTCATGGATACAACTGATACCTTTGAAACATTTTACATGCTCAATTCTTTATCTAAATGATAGGTCAGCACCAGAATATATTCCTTATTCAGACAGACTTAAGCAAGCTCGGTCTTTGATCGATTCAAAACAAACTGCTACTTGATTTCCTTATGTGCACAACGTCTCCGGTTTGTAAATCATTCTATTCTTCTACACACTTCAAAATTCGATCTTATCGGAGAAATAATTACATAATAAAATATGCGAATATCTGACAAGCAGTTTACAAATCTTAGCATCTACAATCGTGTATACATTTAACTCGGATTACGAAAACAAATTTTCAGTCCTTGGCAATGAAGATACTCCACTCACATATACACACAGTCGTGGCTTGTACAATGTCATCTAGGTGACCAAATTCTGGAAAGTACGTCGCGCTAGTCGAGAAGATTTAAAATAGGGCTAATTCAATTTGTATGGGATTGTGTAAACTATGCCTTGAGCAGTGGCCGTCTAATTTTGAGAGCAGCTGCATTATAGATGGCCTAATATTAACCTAAAATGATGCATACCGGCCAGGTAACTCAATAATAATTAGTTGTAATCAAGCATAACCTTTTTTGTTGTAATCACTTGTGAAGCAGTCACAATGGTGAATTTCCAATAAAAGAATTTCCACATAAATCATTTCAGGGAACATAATCACAGGGTCAAATGATGGTTCATGTATTCTCTGAAATTATTATTCATCAGTTATTTTATACAATCAAATCAAACGATTTCCAAGCCGAAGTTGGACGTTTTTTATCAAACATCCGTGAGTGATAACCTGCATTCATGGAACCATAAGTGATTTTGACGTAAAAAAATGCTTGGAGAAAACATGAAATACGAACATATAATGTTCAACTATATTTTTCAAACCTATTTCAGACTTGGAATTATTTTTACTTTTTCCTCGATCGGTCTGGATCGAAAGATGAAAGTACAAGTTATTTAATTTTTATACCTATATCATAGTGTAGTGTAAATCTATTTGTTGGTATTCGACAAATAATAAAATGAAGCTGAACATGATTCGTTGATATGTTGGATCGATTTGTTATTTGTCGAAAGTTAGCCGTAAAGCACATTTTCTGTTAGACTCCATCATGCTAGTTAAACCATATACTTTATTTGTAAATTTACGCAGGCGATTCCTAATCGTACTGTCCCTGCTTGATGAGTGCAAACACCACGAAACCGGTCTTGGGGGGTGTGTGAGATGGAAATACATGCAAATGAGCTTTTATGTTCCTAGTCATTGGTTTAAACCCTGTCTACATGAGTGTGGGCTCATGTGATTGAACAGGTTGGGCGTACCAGCCTTACCCAACAGTGGCATACACGCGCAATTTGTTTACCATTCTTTCTCTGTTTCAAGCGCATGCGGATTCTGATCCTACTGACCCTACCTGATGAGTGCAAATGGCACGAATCAGGTTGTGGGTTGTTTGTGATGGAAATGCATGCAAACGCGCAACGGCGTGGAATACGTTGTACCATCTAAAATTGAACTCTTGAGAAATAAAGCGTTATTTGATAATAGCATATTAGTATTATATTTTAATGATATTGCTATAAAATCTGCATGGTTCACCATGTGTTAGTATGTATAATATGGTATATGCGGCTGACAAGTTTTCGCTTACAACATTGTTCTGTGTTGATTGAAATATGGAGCGAAAATACTTGTAAAAAATCAATTTTTTTCGAAATTCAAAGAATCTTTTGAAAGCTTTGACACCAAATTATAGTAAATGTATGCTAACTCGGAGAAATTCATTAGTATATTCAATTACCGATATTTTCGATTTTATTAATTTATCAACCATTATTTAATCAATTAATAATTATGTATAAACGTTTCGACAATTATATGATAGTTTGTCGACGAAGTACACGGAAAGACAGGTCAAAAATTATTTCAAATACATTATTCACTTATTTTCACTAAACTTCAGATTAATATATAAGAAAATTCATTTTTATTTATCACGTCTTCTTGGCATTTAATTCCGGTTTCTTAAGCACGCAATTATGGTTGTTTTTCGGGCCTGTAAATACCAATTTTACAAAACTTATAGCGATGCTCACGATAATACAATCACTCTCCATTTTACTTGGGTAAGTTTCACGTGTTTATTAGTTGAGAAAATATCATCATGTCAATATAGATCAATCAAAAATGTAATAATAATAGGCCTATTCGTAATAATTCACGTATTATATTTCAAAAACTGTGTAACTTCATTTCGGAAAATTAATTTTCACTGTTTCAATTTATGATGCAAATACTAATATCATTTAAACAAGTAACCAAATTTGAATTGCCTTTGTGCTTTTCAAAACATGAATAGCATACTCCGGATTATAAAAACGAAGGTTTCATGTTCGCCGTTCTAAATTTACAGTAATGATAACTCTGAAAAACATTTCTGCTCTTTTGAAGTTACTTTTGTTTTATTTCGGCTGATATGTGTTTAAATTCTGACATTCTTTTTAAACGTATATGTTTTAAATTATAAAATCATTCAAATTCTGCAATACAAGAAAAGTTATTTCGTTCTAAATCGGATATATATTTAGTTATTATAATATAAATGGTATATATATATATATATATATATATTACGCTAAATAATACTGTACATAGAGGTAACGTAGATATCTCACCTGCTTTTGTACCGTAAAATATTGCAATATATACTAGCAATTTCAGGAAAATCTTGTTCATCATTCCGCGTTTTTCAAGTTTATTGTTAATGAATAATCTTTCACAGGAGTAACTTATATTTAAATTGGTTTAGTGAAAGTAGAACACCATGAGATCAAATAACGGTTGCTGAATTTTAATTGGATACTCTATTAAAACCATGTCAATGCCAGAAACTGGCAGAGCATGTATGATTCATGTTTGATCAAATCTTCCGAATCTCGATAATTTACACTATGTAAGCGCTCATTGATTTAACTAGAAAATTAAATTTGTATTTTTTGTGTGCCGAAGTTTATTCAAAACTTTTTTTGGTTTCACGGATTTTAATGCGACATGATTTAAATCTACGAAAGCGACATTTAGGTAAAAATCATCCGGTTTATGTACAACATGAAGCCGAATCATAAAACTTATTTATGCATGCAAAAAGATCGTGAGTCATCTCGAAACTCAAAACTTATTGTACAGAGAGCAACATGAATTCTGGAAGTCTCGTTCTTGCTTGAATAACCTACTGGAGACAATGAACGACTGGACACATACAGTGGATGAGGTTGGTTGCGTACATACGTGTTACTTGGACATGTGAAATATGTTTAATCGCTGGACCATTATATACTCCTGAGCAAGCGGCATGAGTTTGATATCATTGTGTGGCTTATTAGTTGGCTGAGAATTTACATTTTTAATCGCCATGAAACTGTGCGTACCGATTGTGTGATTTCTAGTTACGTCGAAGCAACTAGCAGTGACCTACATTGTTTGGTACACTTTTTGTGTATATCAGCAACCTGCCGAAACTCTTCACAGCCAAGATGATTCTTGTTGCGAATGACACTCAAATTTGGATGCCAATCAAGTCAAGCATGTAATATTTGGGCTGTATCGTGACCTCCATTGAGAGGATCAACTGATGCAAATTAATTCAAATAAACTTACTAACAGACGGGTTCGATTGTATATAACCCTCACGTATAGAAGATTCATCTTCTGATGTATCTATTTTCCTTTCTGTCAAGGCATTGGATATTCCACTTTCTCGCCGTAACTGCATTCGGTTCTTCTAATATGTGTACGCTTGTTTCGTATGGAACTCCGTACCGTCAGACGTTGTACAATCAGCTCGTGAGATGATATTTAAAAAAACCTGGATATATATATATATTGCAAACTTTATTTACATGATTATGGATTCCCTATCGTCTCGAATATTTTCCAATACCTTGCAGACTCTTCTAATAGTTTTTAATGAAACCGACTTTCGAGAATTTTTGTTATTAGCGACATCGCCCAGAAAACAAGGATCAATCGGCTAAACATTTAAAAGATTCTACTAAACGCTTCAGTAGGCAAATAGGATAGGGAAATATTTTTGAAAAAATTTCGAAAATTTGATTACCTGATACACCGTTTCATTGTGATTTCATTCAACAGAAAATTTCAAATTTATGGATAATATGAATAATATACTACTGAAACGTTGCTAGTACACAACTTCATATTTTATTACGTGCTAATGTATTTTTGAGGGGGATATATTGTTCTTTGGAAATTTTACACGTTATATCAGAGTCAGAATCTTAGCATGAAATATTTATATAAATCATTTCAAATAATGATGTGGAGCACCACTGATCCCGTGATTTATCATCACAGTTCACCTATATAACAATGTAATGTGTTGAGCACGGTTTACTGTCACTTAATCTTCAGACAATTAATCCCAGACTTTTAATCCCCAGTTTGATAACTACCAAAGAATGCAGAATACGTTCAAATTAATTTATTTTGCAGGAGAGATATGCAATTGGTTTTAAGAATCTCAATATTTCCGTAGTTGAGTATCCCTGAATTGCTCGAGATTTTCTGGCGCATATCTCAGCATACTTCTTCTTCTGTTCGATATGAACCCCACCACTTGCTTGAAGAACTGAAGCCGTATGCAATCGGCAATACTTTTGCAAACCGTTGAGAAATGTCTACATGGTTGGATGTTGGCAAGAAAACAGTGATTGTAATGTACGATGCCAGGCTTCGATTACATTATTCGTTCGGGCAACACCACTACTTGCGTCTTCATACTTATTCCAGGTTTCAGGTAGAAATATTGCTGGTGCAAAGTTTTCTCTTCAACCTCTAATTTGTCGACCTTGAACAAATGTATATTTAAAATAAGATATCAGTTTATTCATCCTCTCAATTTGTGGCATAAATTCGGCTAAAATTTCAAATGTGTCGACTACATCATTCAACGGCACAAAAGCCAACGCTGGTAGGCGTCTAATCATTAGGCCTAAATCATCGTCTACTTCATAATCTGCATTCATGCCTAGTGCACATATTTTTCGATGCATGGCTCGACATAGATGAAAATAACATCCAGTCACTCTTACGGATGGGAGTTGTGAGCACAATGCATTCATAGCTGCACTTTCAAAGTCTGTAAAAATGACATCTGGTGCTGCATTCGGCGTCATATCTCGCAACACACTGAGCAATTTATTATATATAGTTGCTGTTTTTCTTTTGTAAAAGACATTAAATTGCTGGTGATGTGAGGTCTTCTGCATATTGAAAATGTAAAGTGCATAACTGGTTGAAAATCGATGGTACAACCTTGAACGTCTCATCACCAAACCACATCTTGCTAAGAGACAGTGCACTAACCAGGCTTCGATCACCAAAAATAAAAAACTGGCATCGTCACTATGGTCTTTAGAATCATACAGCAAGAAATCTCTGTATATATTTAGAACTTCAAACAAGGCGTTACTTGGGAGGGAGGAAGAGTGTGTAGCCATACCCAAACGTGCATCTTGGGTCTTTCCTTCTCATACTGTTTTCATGCAAGTTGAGTGTACGCAAAACAGCACATTTCAAGGTAATGCCATTAGAGTGCGTAATGACAGACCGAATGTGATTGACATCTGTGATTCAGAAGGGGTTGCATTCATATCTAACATTTTTTTCTTCATGTTAACCACCGCCTTCTTCGCCAAAGGTTTTCTTTGTTACACTCGTGATTGTGAAGTGCGAAATTACGTACGATATAATCGTTAGATGTAAATAATCTCGCTTTACACTTGTTTGTGACAAACTTACTACATCCCCCATTAATATTGCCATTATTTGATTGTTTCTCGAACCAAAACTTGTTTTCCATGTAAATTAATGTCCTTCAACTTTTGCTACTTTGCTACCAAATTCAAGAGTCATTGCACACATATAGCTTCTTATATATATCTTCATATATCTTCTCATCTTAAATCTTAAATACCGTTCCTGTGTATTAAGTGTCCCGAGATTAAGTGACTGGACACCGTTGCGCACATCCCCGCACTTGCACACTACAACTGGTTTCTGGTATTGTTGTCGTCAGGTTGACATAGCAACATTGGGTTCGGTGAGGCTTGTAACCGTGGAAAGGTGGTAACCAATGTTAAACTGAAATAAAGGTAGACTATACAGCCACTTTTTGATAGGGTTCGTAAAACGAACCACAATGTTCAAAAAGAGAATCACGTAGTGATGCTTGATCAAGCGACCGAAGTGCTCACATATGACTAATGTAATGTGTTGTTCATATTCTCCGCATTTACACACTACAACAGATATTTTTCTGTGTGTCATCAGCAGGTGGAGACAGAACGATGCTTTTCAGAGAGACTTGAAACAGCGAATAAGTGGCAAACAAAGCTATACTTGAATCCCACTGTTACATGGGGTTCGCGCAACGAACCACGATGTTCAAACAAAGAATCGCGAAGCGATTACTGGTAGAGGGCTCAAGACACTTAGAAAACACCTATGTATGGGGTTGCTCACATCATGTGCACTTCAAAATCAAATTTTGTCATTTTAAACTGTTCCATATCCCAATGAATCAATTTTATTTACAGTCTCAACAAATTGTGTTGTCCTGCGACTGTTAATCTTGTAAATTGCAAGGTAATTCGTGCGTGCTGAAAGAAACATTGGATCCACATCAAAGGTTTTAGTGAACTTGTGTACACATTTTATAGGGATATTCTCAGGCAAACATTATTTCTGTGGACCATTTACGCAGAAGCAGAATGATTAATATATTAGTCTAAATGATTAAAATTTATTCTTTCACATCGAACAAAGTTTGCGTAGAGATAGCAGCACGTCTAGCGCAGTCTTGAATAGGTTCATTGAAATTCACGTCATCATGTGAAATTTACTATTATTCATTATTCATTACAGCACTGTAACTTTCTTAACTAGGCAACTGCAGCTATTTATTGGAGCATCATTTTCTGTATTATTAGCCAAGTGGATAGTATAATGCCTAAATATAGTATTTAACATGCCTAGTGATTTTTAAATCGAACTTGAAATTGAGCACTCCTGGCGAAACTTTGAGTTCCAGTTTGAAAAACGCAAATAAAAGAGGCGAGAAACTAAATAAATATTCCTTTCGAAACTCTTTATTCGATATAGTCTATATTATGTATATGATTTTCGGGCAATATATTACATAATCCGTAAAAATGGATAACACAGCACCTTTTAAATGAGGAATATTCGGTTGCATAATTTTATGGTCTATTTTGGTTGACCAGAAACCAGAATTGTTTCAGAAAAGTTTATTTTCTTTTTCAGTAAAAATGTTACATTAATGAATAGCATTCAGACTCCGTTCGTACCCGGTATGGACAGTTTGGCTAACATACATTAAGGCATTTCGAATTCGCATTCCGCATTGTACACCATTATTTTTGTCTTCATGGTCAGATTGCACTTGCTCTGTACACAAGAGCGTGTATGTGAAAAGAGAGCAGCTGTTCTTTAATCCGTCTCTAAACCTCCATGTCTAGTGAGCGCTTATCCACATCAGCTGCACAATTTGAAATAAAATAACCAAAGTAATGTGTTGCTCACATCCCCATCTCTTACCGGTAGTGGTGTGTAAGGGATGGGTATGTGAGCAACACATTACTTTGGTCATCCATAAGCGCCTTGAGTGCTTTGACCAAGAATCACTTTGTGATTCTGTGTCTGAACATCGTGGTTCATTGTACGAACCCTATATAACAGTGGCATACAAGCATAACTTTGTTCGAAATAAAATAGTTATTGAATGATAGCCTGAGTCGATAAAAAAACATTAACAATCACTCATATATTGTTATCTTTTTCGTCGAACTACAGTCTTGTTTGCGGGTGTAGAGCGATACATCAGCGACTGAAGCTGCTCTTAAGAAGGGGCAAATGATCACTGCACCATCGGCAAACAGCAAGTCATGAATCAACACAACTCGTGATTGAATTTGTGATTTCACACGGATTAGGGTGAAATGCTCCCCAGCACATTGCGGTCGCAGGTTGATACTTCCTTTTTAAATCTTCAAAGCATGATTCAACAGCAGAACCAACAAACATATATACAAGAAAGTTTACAAATGTTTTTGAAATGCGAAATTCAAAGTGGACTGAATCATTCATCATCATAATGGTGTATATTATATCGGGAAAATAATGTTTTGCATCTATTCCACAAGACAAACACTTACATCAACACCGTTGGATATAAGGAACAACATATGAACAAGAATTTTATTAGAATGCGTTATATAATACAGTGTCATATCAGGATGTTATTATCAGCATTTGTTCAAATCTTTGATTTGAAATTCAATGAAAAAGTATCTCATAACAGCCAAAACTAAGCAATGATTATGAGAAAGATGTGAACATGAGTGAACATATCTGCTTGTTATTTAAATTACACAATCACAACAGGTTGCAGGTAACGCCACTTCAAGATAAAGAAATCGGCTCTTTTGAAATCGAAAGTATGCGAAATGTCGAAAGTTGTTTCACAAACTTCAATCGACTGGACTAATGATTTTCCACGGTAACGCAGGATAAGATGTTATTGCGGCGCGGTTGTAACTCGCAACAGCTTGCGGAGTAAGCCACTCGAATAAACGTCCCAAATAAAACAGAATAGGACGATCGACCCAAAACGGTGGGGTGAACAAATGTAAATCAGTTGCCCGAACGATGTAAGAAACGAGAATCGGCCATTGACTCAGGTGAGGGGAAGCTGTCGTGAGTCCTATGAAAATGGCTGCCACGTAAATTGGGTTTCGTAGACCGTCCTGAATTCGTCTCCATCTTATCGCAATACGAAAATTCCTTTCGGCTATTTGAATCAAAACAAAATCAAGTGTGGAAATAATATTTATAACTTTTAGCAAATAAATTTCATTTTATATTGAAGTTTATCGTAGCATCATTGAAAGAAACGACTGAAACGACAAAACGACAAATAATAATCAAATGCATGATTTTTGTGAATATCAATGTGCAATCGTTCGATTAAGTTCTGACACAGATATCATTAAATGAACGTTTGTGCAAACAAAGATGTATGTTTACCCGACAATTTTATCTCGGTCATATTTATTAATTCATTGGAATTACTTCGATATGTGATAATCTACTTTGTTTTGGGTCCCATGGTTTTCATGACCGAGGCGGTGTTGGGGATCAGCTCACAATTCCGAAAATGCTCTAATGGCGCGCGTCTCATATGGCCTCTGTCAACCTAGTCCAGCTCCTGACATGTACGCGTAGTCCTGTGCGACCCGGTGGAACTGCTTCTACTGACAGGAGAAAGGGCAAACGCAGCTAACAGGCGCCTCAAAACCAGCTTCCTTCGGGTAGGTAGAGCTTCTAAGTCGATAAAGGCTGTACACCCGGGGAAGGAAATCCCTTATCTCAAAATTCCGAGGCATTGTGAATATATCCAATCATTGAAAAAGCTTCAGAAGACAACCTCGCGGAACACTCCGGGGCCGAATCCCATTAGGCAATCCGAAGTTTTAGTCAAATTCTTCCTGCCAACTCCTGCGGCGGCATCGTTGTCCGAAAGTGCCAGCCTAGCTGTTACTTTGGTTCTAGTGGTGCCGTGGAGAGCGAGCACTCGATTCATGGCTAACAGCTAGTTCTCCATATTGAAATGTTCTGGCGTACATCTAAAAGCATTAATGGATAAGACACTCCATTTCGCTTCTAAGAATAATAAAACGAGAAGCAGCTGATACCGGTTGAAAGCTATGGCTCGACTGTCGTAGAGCATAGCACCTGGGGCTGCTATCAACGGTGGGAGAGAGTTTCGGGGCTCATTGGGCGGCTACGACCCGTCTCACACTTGACAGACCGAAGTCAATAAGTTGCCGCCTCGCCACGGTCTGCTATCTTGATTGCATGCACGGGGATTACGAATCAAACGTCAATCCTGCTGTATTTTTCCGCACCAGCGAAACGAATAATTAAACAACAAACGTCAGTTCCTAATCTGAAATGCTTCAACGTCCGGTTGATGCTTCTAGGATTTCATGACTACGTCTCGAATATGAGATGCGTAATGAAAATAAGCTGTAATTATCAAAGAGACAATAAGGTTGAAGGCCGATGTTGTTCTCCTGCAAGAGACGCGATTACCAGACACTAGCACGCAATGACGTCTGATGATGATAACCTCACATCAGTCCTAAAATACGTGTCACAGAATACTGTGTAGTTGTATTGGATGATTTTAATGCCAGAGTTGGTGCAGATTACGAGCCTTGGCCAAGCTGTCTCGGAAGGTTCGGACAGCGCATTTTAGAAATGTGCACACAATTCAGTCTCTTTATTAGTAACGCTTTCTTTCAGACAAATCCACAGCATAATCTCTTGGAAATATCCTCCCTCTAAGCATTGAAATGGTCTTATTCTTGTTAGGCCGAATAATATACGAAGTCTACTCTTCACCAGATCATATAAAAGCACAGATTGCGACGGTAAACTTTCGCTGGTTTGTGCAAAACTGAAGCTTTCGCAGGCGAGATTTCACCTAACCAAATTGTCTGCTAATCCTAAGATAGACGTCACTCTAATGTGTTAACCTAATCACGAAACGCGATTTGCAAACACCTTCACAGCAGAGTTCAAAAAGACAATCCAATTTCAATCAGCTTCAGAAAACTGGTAATCGTTAAAAAGCTGCATTTGCCGAGTCGCACTTTCCACTTACGGTCCGAAGAAAGTTCTAGCAACTGGCAGGTTCGAAGCAAAACCTTCTGAGATTACTACTGTTTTGGACGAGAACCGGTCAGTAATCTAGAAGTACAAAGGTACGGCATCGGATGAAAATTTACGACTTCTACCAGGTTTAGTTCCCAAGAAGCTGCGGATACTAAACATTTTCACGGTATGTATGGTGTGATCAAGAGAGCCATTGATCTAAACAAAATTAAAAAGGCTCCTATTATCCTGTATCTGTTAATCTGATTGTCAACCAAACTCAGCAAATGCAAATACGGTAGAGCAGTTCTTCTCTCTAATCTAGGGACAGCACGGTTTTACAGCATACAATCGAACATAAATGAGCTATTGCCACCCGTTCAATATCTAGATGCTCCCCATGCTCTTGATGAGCTCAATAGGGCAATCAACCGCTTGGCGAATAAAAAGACCCCTAAAGACGACGGAATTCCACATGAGCTTATCGAATGTTGTTAAACATAATAACTATAGTCTGTTCATCATTTAAATCTTCAGTGGTGGAAGGATGAGTGTGCTCCACAAAAGATGCGAGACACGAAGATCGTCGTGCTATTTAAGAATAAGGGTGATAGAGGCGACTCAAATAATTACAGAGGCTTGGCACGGATGAGTAGTCGCAAATATAAACAACAAATGCTCCAAACTTTTCTTAAATAACAACGCCCATCAGATCTAATCAGTGTTAGCTTACAAGGTATCCGATGGAAAGACCTGACACGGAGATCTGTTCGGTTGGGCGACCACAACAGATGTTGCTGGCTCCTTCTGAACTGGATAGGCAAACAAAGCTACTCAAATGTGCCAGTCTGGAGAACTGTTCATAAACGCCTAATTGCGATAGTTCAAACGGTGGATAGTAGCCCAGATACTTAAGGCGTGGGACTACAATGGTGGTCGCGGGTTCAAACCCCACCCGAAACGAAAGATATGCACTGCTGATGAGCTCAAATAAGAGCGAAACTCGAGTCCAGTGCTTCCATTATGGACCGTCGTGATCAACTTTGTGAATTGTTCGATGGGCTTGGCACGAATGAGTAGTCGCGAATATGAACAACAAATTCTCCAAACTTCGCTCAAACAGAGGAATATACCTACGCACGCGAAGTGATGGCAATCTTTTCAACCTGAACCGGTTGAGAGCAAAACCCAAGGCACGATGTGTGCTAATCCGTGACCTGCTGTTGCCGGCGATGCTGCCTTCATAGCTCACAACCATGAGCACCTCTAGTTGCTAATTGACTGTTTTTCGTCAGCATGCAAATACTTTGGACTAACATTCATCGTGAGCAAGACCAAGGGATTTTATCGCCTCGAATCATCACTGCTCGAAACTGTCAGCTTGAAACAGTATATCATTTCACAAATCTTGGTTCAACCTTTGTGGCTAACCTTTCGCTAGACACGTAGATTGATAAGCGGATTGGCAGAGCGGTTGTCATTTCGTCCCGATTGAACTATCGCGTTAATGTTAACCGCAAGTTGACTGAAAAGACAAGGATATTCGTTACTGCGCGTGGTTACTGTACGGCAGTAAAGCCTGGACCACACACGCAAGACACGAACGGAAGCTAAATGCTTTCCATCTACGAAGCATCCGTCGTATCTTCAACATATCGTGGATGCACAAAGTGATTAATGCAGAAATTCTTTCAAAAGCTGGTCTACGGAGCATGTTTACCCTACTACGACAGCGTGCCTGCGGTGGCTTGGCTACGTCTACAGAATGGAAAATGGTCGTATTAAGAAAAATTAAATTTATGGTGTGTTGCAATCAGGAAGTAGACCATTGAGTTGACTGCACTTGAGGTACAAAAATATTTGCAAAAGTGATATGAAAGCTCTTGGCAATGAAACCGCGAGTTGGGAAAAACTTTCTCTTGACCGCTCACATTGGGGTCATCGTGTACAGCGTCGTCTGCAATCTGGTAAGGAGCAGATACAGCTCTTGCCTGCTTAACGCAGATAACTCCGCTGGCGTGCTACTAACGCCCAACGACTGAGTTCTGCCTATCAATGCAAGCGCTGCGGGAGAGATTGTTTCTCCCGAATCGGTCTGTTTAGACTTTAGAGAAGCAGTGGAATATGACAATTCATGCCACTGTGATGTACATCCATGTTCGAGATCGAACGAAGAAATCAAACAAGAATAACGTTGAATTTTATGGTCATTATTGCCAAATATATGGCAAAAAAGTCAATCTCCTATGTGCGATTATATATTCTTAATTGTTTTCAAATAATGGATAGTCAACCGAAAGAATTACGTGATATAGTTTTATAAAAATATTGAACTGCAACAAAAATACCGACTGTCTCGTTTGTCTGTTGATTAGGATCATATAACCATAATTGTGAAACTTACCCATTAATTGCAGCATTCGTTCACGTGTTTCGAAATTGGCCAGGTAAAACCAGTATGCATGCCGCGGAACGTAACCAGTGACTAAAAATCGATATTGTTATTGAACAGCAAAAATGCAAAATTGAGAAACGAAACGTGATATAAAAGCTGGCCAATTAATCCGTTTGAATCTATATAGACAAAGCCTGTAAAGCATATGTATCGGTTTTATGTTTAATTCGACTGAGTCCCACAGGTGTAAATTCTATATTAAAGATTCAGGTGGCAAATATATTGATTAAATTTTAATGTAATTGAACTTATTCCTGATTCAATGATTGAACGTTAAGAATTCTTGTAAATAGTTTTGTTTATTTTAAGAATATTATGTGGAACTATTGTCTACGAAAGGCAATACGCATGGTATTTTATTTATAGTTGATATTTTCTTGAATCAGGAATAAAATACCTAATCAACGGCGGCCGTCTTATACGAATCGAATTCGTTAATTTATACAGTATTGTCCTCATTTCGATATTGGGGTGACGCATGACCCGGGAGTATTTGATTTAGTCACAGATTTATAGTCTATTTTCTATGAAGACATTGCACGAAACCTTCCCAGAAACAGGGCAAACAGTTGGGGTGAAATTATAAGAATTTCGTGAGTAATTATTTCTTGTTCAATGAAAGTGCACCAGTGGAAATAGTTTCAGTTAAATGTTTGGAAATAAATCGGAAAAATAACAGACGGCATTTGCCTTACTTACTTTGATGCTCAATGACTTTATGCAGTGTGCACGAGGAATAAGAATATTTCATTTTTGCTCATGTGATTTTATCTGGAGCCAACTATTTAGTGTGTAAAATGGTAGAACTTGATAAAGTTCTTACCCGCCATACTACATTATTTATCAGCTTATTCTTAACTTACTACAGATTCAAATATCTTCACTTTAATTTTGATGTTCGTAGGTTGAACAAAATCTTTCAAAAGCAGACATGATGGTTGTGTTTTAGTAAAAAATACAACACTAGCCATGACCCGTCTGTATTTTTTTCGGACTAAAAGTCTGTTCTATTCTCCGCTCATGGGTTGAACACCCATTCGGGTGAAACTAAAAATTCAGAATGTGTAGTTCGATAGATACAATCAGTGATTTAATCAGCGACATCAAATACAACAATTTTAGCATTAATCTACAGTTAAATTATCTTTTTATTTGTAAACTGAAAATATTGCAAGTTTTTCTTCTCGGTGTGGAAAATTATTAATAATTCCACACTCTAACCGAAGACAAATATGATGACGTGTTACACTTTCTACCGCGAAAGTTATTTGCCTCATTATATTATGCTTCATCGATCGCTTGCCATGATACGGCTAACGATATTTTTAATTTTGCTTTTTTACCTCCATAAGGTGTTCAATTGAACACCTAACGGACAAGTGATCGGGGAAGGAAACAGCTGTTATATCACGTGAGGTGTGGATTGTTTAGAAATATTTGGTGAAAATTTTCCTTGATTAATTAACTATACGATGCGTATATTATGGAATGATCTAATTGGTTGGAAATTCGTTCGATTGTTAACAATTTTTTAGAAACATTTTGCGAATATGGATTATCCAGAGTAACCAGGCTGCTTAAATCGTGCGTAATGGAACTTCCCGAAAATGTGTGAATTAATAAGTCTAATAAACTCAGAAATTCGTCTAATAGATTTGCGTTACAAAAATATCCGTAATTTTATGAAGATATACAGAAAATTCATCGATTTATTTTTCAGTCATGAAAATGTCAGCGATAAATGTCATAAATAATAATTTAATAAACAACATATTTCAACTTACCAAAATTCAGGAAAGCAATCGCAGAGCTCAAGCTTGACAATAAAAATCCACGTCTTTCGGAATCCTGCGCCTATATCATAAGATGAAACATATATAGCAACATGGAGAATAAAAATTTAAAAAGACTAAACATTACTCCGATAATTAGAGTGCTGCTATGAAATAAAACTAGTGAAGCGAAACACATTCATCGGTAAGTTGAAGTTCATATTTTATTGTGTTAGTTCCCGTCCATGTCTAAAATATCTTTGAGCTGAATTCGTAGGTCTGTATCAACCAAATGAGCCAAAAGCCCAAAAAGATCGACGAAGGCAATTGCGATCGCGTAATAATTCGAGTATCGAAAGGATTACGACAAAATCTTGATGATGAACGTCAGCTGTAAACGAAGGATATATGCAATTCCTCAGGATCGGTCAAACGAGCCTTTTGTGGTAAATACAAAAATCCTAACGGTTGGTAGGGCATCTACAAACAAATCAGATAAAAGTGACAACTGGGCAAGGCACGTTTCAGATCGGTGTTGTGGTTACTTGATTTGTCTTTATAAGCGAAGTTTTTTATTTTTCTTGTGCGTAATAAACGCGGCGGACAACTCGGCTTTCTCCTGTGTTCTTGGTGAACGCGATAGTGTTGGACAGGTCGACCTCAGTGATCGATCGGGGGCAATGTTCAAGTGGCTGTGAAACGCGGGGGGTTAAGGATGTCACTTTTGGTCCGATGAAACAGGAATGTCGTGCTGAGTGGCCAGATGATATGATCGCAGGCTTACACTTGTGGGCTTGAAATAACCTGATGCCATAATTTCAGTCTTACGCCACCCAGTACACTCTGAGACTATGTATACTGATAAAAGTTTTAATTATTCATTCAAAACAGTTTGACGTGCGTGGGCGGACGCATTATTTGTGCTCTCAACTTTTGGATTTCTTTCCTATCTCTTTTGCCTGAACTGGACGGTTCATATATCATTGAACTCGTCTCAATTGTGCTCTTTCGTAATAATCCGTTTCACTTCGAGCACGGTGAATTTGAAAATGCAATTGTTCAAGTTTTAACCCAATTTTAACCGACGCGTGCAATACCTTGGCCGATTCAGAATATTGTTCCTGTTCGAATACTTCGCAGAGGATCACATCATTCGAAGTGATTGATAGTATTTTTTTTCACACTATCCAGATCGAACCTCGTTCACCCGCACCACTTTTATCCAACTCGTTTCGTATTTTACCGCTGATCGCATCCTACTCCGATCCAACGCATTCACACACCAGTGACCTATCGATGAATAAACAACTGCGTGGCCGCTTAAGGTGCACTGACTCATCACTCGTTGGATTGTAACCATGACGCGAATGATGACTCGATGACCCAGTGAAAGAAGCGTTATGCGTGGTCAATGTGTAACACAGGATAAGCGCCAAAGCGTAGTTAAATGTTTTGGCTGTTTGGGTAAAATTTGTTTGGTAAAGCCCTAACGCAGGCAGTGATATCTTTCATTAACAACGGTGATTTACCCGGTGTTTTCTACGTATGTTGTGCATGTCAAAGTAAACAGCCTAGCGATACGACTACAAATCCTCCCCATGAAGCAAAGCTGGAATCTCGAATAGAGATTTTGGAAAATTACTATCGAAAACTTGATGAAACATTCAAACCGCTTTTGGTAGATACACT
>JACCGJ010000867.1:63742-130077 GCA_013407085.1 Atriophallophorus winterbourni
CTCGAATATTTTCCAATACCTTGCAGACTCTTCTAATAGTTTTTAATGAAACCGACTTTCGAGAATTTTTGTTATTAGCGACATCGCCCAGAAAACAAGGATCAATCGGCTAAACATTTAAAAGATTCTACTAAACGCTTCAGTAGGCAAATAGGATAGGGAAATATTTTTGAAAAAATTTCGAAAATTTGATTACCTGATACACCGTTTCATTGTGATTTCATTCAACAGAAAATTTCAAATTTATGGATAATATGAATAATATACTACTGAAACGTTGCTAGTACACAACTTCATATTTTATTACGTGCTAATGTATTTTTGAGGGGGATATATTGTTCTTTGGAAATTTTACACGTTATATCAGAGTCAGAATCTTAGCATGAAATATTTATATAAATCATTTCAAATAATGATGTGGAGCACCACTGATCCCGTGATTTATCATCACAGTTCACCTATATAACAATGTAATGTGTTGAGCACGGTTTACTGTCACTTAATCTTCAGACAATTAATCCCAGACTTTTAATCCCCAGTTTGATAACTACCAAAGAATGCAGAATACGTTCAAATTAATTTATTTTGCAGGAGAGATATGCAATTGGTTTTAAGAATCTCAATATTTCCGTAGTTGAGTATCCCTGAATTGCTCGAGATTTTCTGGCGCATATCTCAGCATACTTCTTCTTCTGTTCGATATGAACCCCACCACTTGCTTGAAGAACTGAAGCCGTATGCAATCGGCAATACTTTTGCAAACCGTTGAGAAATGTCTACATGGTTGGATGTTGGCAAGAAAACAGTGATTGTAATGTACGATGCCAGGCTTCGATTACATTATTCGTTCGGGCAACACCACTACTTGCGTCTTCATACTTATTCCAGGTTTCAGGTAGAAATATTGCTGGTGCAAAGTTTTCTCTTCAACCTCTAATTTGTCGACCTTGAACAAATGTATATTTAAAATAAGATATCAGTTTATTCATCCTCTCAATTTGTGGCATAAATTCGGCTAAAATTTCAAATGTGTCGACTACATCATTCAACGGCACAAAAGCCAACGCTGGTAGGCGTCTAATCATTAGGCCTAAATCATCGTCTACTTCATAATCTGCATTCATGCCTAGTGCACATATTTTTCGATGCATGGCTTGACATAGATGAAAATAACATCCAGTCACTCTTACGGATGGGAGTTGTGAGCACAATGCATTCATAGCTGCACTTTCAAAGTCTGTTAAAATGACATCTGGTGCTGCATTCGGCGTCATATCTCGCAACACACTGAGCAATTTATTATATATAGTTGCTGTTTTTCTTTTGTAAAAGACATTAAATTGCTGGTGATGTGAGGTCTTCTGCATATTGAAAATGTAAAGTGCATAACTGGTTGAAAATCGATGGTACAACCTTGAACGTCTCATCACCAAACCACATCTTGCTAAGAGACAGTGCACTAACCAGGCTTCGATCACCAAAAATAAAAAACTGGCATCGTCACTATGGTCTTTAGAATCATACAGCAAGAAATCTCTGTATATATTTAGAACTTCAGACAAGGCGTTACTTGGGAGGGAGGAAGAGTGTGTAGCCATACCCAAACGTGCATCTTGGGTCTTTCCTTCTCATACTGCTTTCATGCAAGTTGAGTGTACGCAAAATAGCACATTTTAAGGTAATGCCATTAGAGTGCGTAATGACAGACCGAATGTGATTGACATCTGTGAGGCAGAAGGGGTTGCATTCATATCTAACATTTTTTTTCTTCATGTTAACCACCGCCTTCTTCGCCAAAGGTTTTCTTTGTTACACTCGTGATTGTGAAGTGCGAAATTACGTACGATATAATCGTTAGATGTAAATAATCTCGCTTTACACTTGTTTGTGACAAACTTACTACATCCCCCATTAATATTGCCATTATTTGATTGTTTCTCGAACCAAAACTTGTTTTCCATGTAAATTAATGTCCTTCAACTTTTGCTACTTTGCTACCAAATTCAAGAGTCATTGCACACATATAGCTTCTTATATATATCTTCATATATCTTCTCATCTTAAATCTTAAATACCGTTCCTGTGTATTAAGTGTCCCGAGATTAAGTGACTGGACACCGTTGCGCACATCCCCGCACTTGCACACTACAACTGGTTTCTCATATTGTTGTCGTCAGGTTGACATAGCAACATTGGGTTCGGTGAGGCTTGTAACCGTGGAAAGGTGGTAACCAATGTTAAACTGAAATAAAGGTAGACTATACAGCCACTTTTTGATAGGGTTCGTAAAACGAACCACAATGTTCAAAAAGAGAATCACGTAGTGATGCTTGATCAAGCGACCGAAGTGCTCACATATGACTAATGTAATGTGTTGTTCATATTCTCCGCATTTACACACTACAACAGATATTTTTCTGTGTGTCATCAGCAGGTGGAGACAGAACGATGCTTTTCAGAGAGACTTGAAACAGCGAATAAGTGGCAAACAAAGCTATACTTGAATCCCACTGTTACATGGGGTTCGCGCAACGAACCACGATGTTCAAACAAAGAATCGCGAAGCGATTACTGGTAGAGGGCTCAAGACACTTAGAAAACACCTATGTATGGGGTTGCTCACATCATGTGCACTTCAAAATCAAATTTTGTCATTTTAAACTGTTCCATATCCCAATGAATCAATTTTATTTACAGTCTCAACAAATTGTGTTGTCCTGCGACTGTTAATCTTGTAAATTGCAAGGTAATTCGTGCGTGCTGAAAGAAACATTGGATCCACATCAAAGGTTTTAGTGAACTTGTGTACACATTTTATAGGGATATTCTCAGGCAAACATTATTTCTGTGGACCATTTACGCAGAAGCAGAATGATTAATATATTAGTCTAAATGATTAAAATTTATTCTTTCACATCGAACAAAGTTTGCGTAGAGATAGCAGCACGTCTAGCGCAGTCTTGAATAGGTTCATTGAAATTCACGTCATCATGTGAAATTTACTATTATTCATTATTCATTACAGCACTGTAACTTTCTTAACTAGGCAACTGCAGCTATTTATTGGAGCATCATTTTCTGTATTATTAGCCAAGTGGATAGTATAATGCCTAAATATAGTATTTAACATGCCTAGTGATTTTTAAATCGAACTTGAAATTGAGCACTCCTGGCGAAACTTTGAGTTCCAGTTTGAAAAACGCAAATAAAAGAGGCGAGAAACTAAATAAATATTCCTTTCGAAACTCTTTATTCGATATAGTCTATATTATGTATATGATTTTCGGGCAATATATTACATAATCCGTAAAAATGGATAACACAGCACCTTTTAAATGAGGAATATTCGGTTGCATAATTTTATGGTCTATTTTGGTTGACCAGAAACCAGAATTGTTTCAGAAAAGTTTATTTTCTTTTTCAGTAAAAATGTTACATTAATGAATAGCATTCAGACTCCGTTCGTACCCGGTATGGACAGTTTGGCTAACATACATTAAGGCATTTCGAATTCGCATTCCGCATTGTACACCATTATTTTTGTCTTCATGGTCAGATTGCACTTGCTCTGTACACAAGAGCGTGTATGTGAAAAGAGAGCAGCTGTTCTTTAATCCGTCTCTAAACCTCCATGTCTAGTGAGCGCTTATCCACATCAGCTGCACAATTTGAAATAAAATAACCAAAGTAATGTGTTGCTCACATCCCCATCTCTTACCGGTAGTGGTGTGTAAGGGATGGGTATGTGAGCAACACATTACTTTGGTCATCCATAAGCGCCTTGAGTGCTTTGACCAAGAATCACTTTGTGATTCTGTGTCTGAACATCGTGGTTCATTGTACGAACCCTATATAACAGTGGCATACAAGCATAACTTTGTTCGAAATAAAATAGTTATTGAATGATAGCCTGAGTCGATAAAAAAACATTAACAATCACTCATATATTGTTATCTTTTTCGTCGAACTACAGTCTTGTTTGCGGGTGTAGAGCGATACATCAGCGACTGAAGCTGCTCTTAAGAAGGGGCAAATGATCACTGCACCATCGGCAAACAGCAAGTCATGAATCAACACAACTCGTGATTGAATTTGTGATTTCACACGGATTAGGGTGAAATGCTCCCCAGCACATTGCGGTCGCAGGTTGATACTTCCTTTTTAAATCTTCAAAGCATGATTCAACAGCAGAACCAACAAACATATATACAAGAAAGTTTACAAATGTTTTTGAAATGCGAAATTCAAAGTGGACTGAATCATTCATCATCATAATGGTGTATATTATATCGGGAAAATAATGTTTTGCATCTATTCCACAAGACAAACACTTACATCAACACCGTTGGATATAAGGAACAACATATGAACAAGAATTTTATTAGAATGCGTTATATAATACAGTGTCATATCAGGATGTTATTATCAGCATTTGTTCAAATCTTTGATTTGAAATTCAATGAAAAAGTATCTCATAACAGCCAAAACTAAGCAATGATTATGAGAAAGATGTGAACATGAGTGAACATATCTGCTTGTTATTTAAATTACACAATCACAACAGGTTGCAGGTAACGCCACTTCAAGATAAAGAAATCGGCTCTTTTGAAATCGAAAGTATGCGAAATGTCGAAAGTTGTTTCACAAACTTCAATCGACTGGACTAATGATTTTCCACGGTAACGCAGGATAAGATGTTATTGCGGCGCGGTTGTAACTCGCAACAGCTTGCGGAGTAAGCCACTCGAATAAACGTCCCAAATAAAACAGAATAGGACGATCGACCCAAAACGGTGGGGTGAACAAATGTAAATCAGTTGCCCGAACGATGTAAGAAACGAGAATCGGCCATTGACTCAGGTGAGGGGAAGCTGTCGTGAGTCCTATGAAAATGGCTGCCACGTAAATTGGGTTTCGTAGACCGTCCTGAATTCGTCTCCATCTTATCGCAATACGAAAATTCCTTTCGGCTATTTGAATCAAAACAAAATCAAGTGTGGAAATAATATTTATAACTTTTAGCAAATAAATTTCATTTTATATTGAAGTTTATCGTAGCATCATTGAAAGAAACGACTGAAACGACAAAACGACAAATAATAATCAAATGCATGATTTTTGTGAATATCAATGTGCAATCGTTCGATTAAGTTCTGACACAGATATCATTAAATGAACGTTTGTGCAAACAAAGATGTATGTTTACCCGACAATTTTATCTCGGTCATATTTATTAATTCATTGGAATTACTTCGATATGTGATAATCTACTTTGTTTTGGGTCCCATGGTTTTCATGACCGAGGCGGTGTTGGGGATCAGCTCACAATTCCGAAAATGCTCTAATGGCGCGCGTCTCATATGGCCTCTGTCAACCTAGTCCAGCTCCTGACATGTACGCGTAGTCCTGTGCGACCCGGTGGAACTGCTTCTACTGACAGGAGAAAGGGCAAACGCAGCTAACAGGCGCCTCAAAACCAGCTTCCTTCGGGTAGGTAGAGCTTCTAAGTCGATAAAGGCTGTACACCCGGGGAAGGAAATCCCTTATCTCAAAATTCCGAGGCATTGTGAATATATCCAATCATTGAAAAAGCTTCAGAAGACAACCTCGCGGAACACTCCGGGGCCGAATCCCATTAGGCAATCCGAAGTTTTAGTCAAATTCTTCCTGCCAACTCCTGCGGCGGCATCGTTGTCCGAAAGTGCCAGCCTAGCTGTTACTTTGGTTCTAGTGGTGCCGTGGAGAGCGAGCACTCGATTCATGGCTAACAGCTAGTTCTCCATATTGAAATGTTCTGGCGTACATCTAAAAGCATTAATGGATAAGACACTCCATTTCGCTTCTAAGAATAATAAAACGAGAAGCAGCTGATACCGGTTGAAAGCTATGGCTCGACTGTCGTAGAGCATAGCACCTGGGGCTGCTATCAACGGTGGGAGAGAGTTTCGGGGCTCATTGGGCGGCTACGACCCGTCTCACACTTGACAGACCGAAGTCAATAAGTTGCCGCCTCGCCACGGTCTGCTATCTTGATTGCATGCACGGGGATTACGAATCAAACGTCAATCCTGCTGTATTTTTCCGCACCAGCGAAACGAATAATTAAACAACAAACGTCAGTTCCTAATCTGAAATGCTTCAACGTCCGGTTGATGCTTCTAGGATTTCATGACTACGTCTCGAATATGAGATGCGTAATGAAAATAAGCTGTAATTATCAAAGAGACAATAAGGTTGAAGGCCGATGTTGTTCTCCTGCAAGAGACGCGATTACCAGACACTAGCACGCAATGACGTCTGATGATGATAACCTCACATCAGTCCTAAAATACGTGTCACAGAATACTGTGTAGTTGTATTGGATGATTTTAATGCCAGAGTTGGTGCAGATTACGAGCCTTGGCCAAGCTGTCTCGGAAGGTTCGGACAGCGCATTTTAGAAATGTGCACACAATTCAGTCTCTTTATTAGTAACGCTTTCTTTCAGACAAATCCACAGCATAATCTCTTGGAAATATCCTCCCTCTAAGCATTGAAATGGTCTTATTCTTGTTAGGCCGAATAATATACGAAGTCTACTCTTCACCAGATCATATAAAAGCACAGATTGCGACGGTAAACTTTCGCTGGTTTGTGCAAAACTGAAGCTTTCGCAGGCGAGATTTCACCTAACCAAATTGTCTGCTAATCCTAAGATAGACGTCACTCTAATGTGTTAACCTAATCACGAAACGCGATTTGCAAACACCTTCACAGCAGAGTTCAAAAAGACAATCCAATTTCAATCAGCTTCAGAAAACTGGTAATCGTTAAAAAGCTGCATTTGCCGAGTCGCACTTTCCACTTACGGTCCGAAGAAAGTTCTAGCAACTGGCAGGTTCGAAGCAAAACCTTCTGAGATTACTACTGTTTTGGACGAGAACCGGTCAGTAATCTAGAAGTACAAAGGTACGGCATCGGATGAAAATTTACGACTTCTACCAGGTTTAGTTCCCAAGAAGCTGCGGATACTAAACATTTTCACGGTATGTATGGTGTGATCAAGAGAGCCATTGATCTAAACAAAATTAAAAAGGCTCCTATTATCCTGTATCTGTTAATCTGATTGTCAACCAAACTCAGCAAATGCAAATACGGTAGAGCAGTTCTTCTCTCTAATCTAGGGACAGCACGGTTTTACAGCATACAATCGAACATAAATGAGCTATTGCCACCCGTTCAATATCTAGATGCTCCCCATGCTCTTGATGAGCTCAATAGGGCAATCAACCGCTTGGCGAATAAAAAGACCCCTAAAGACGACGGAATTCCACATGAGCTTATCGAATGTTGTTAAACATAATAACTATAGTCTGTTCATCATTTAAATCTTCAGTGGTGGAAGGATGAGTGTGCTCCACAAAAGATGCGAGACACGAAGATCGTCGTGCTATTTAAGAATAAGGGTGATAGAGGCGACTCAAATAATTACAGAGGCTTGGCACGGATGAGTAGTCGCAAATATAAACAACAAATGCTCCAAACTTTTCTTAAATAACAACGCCCATCAGATCTAATCAGTGTTAGCTTACAAGGTATCCGATGGAAAGACCTGACACGGAGATCTGTTCGGTTGGGCGACCACAACAGATGTTGCTGGCTCCTTCTGAACTGGATAGGCAAACAAAGCTACTCAAATGTGCCAGTCTGGAGAACTGTTCATAAACGCCTAATTGCGATAGTTCAAACGGTGGATAGTAGCCCAGATACTTAAGGCGTGGGACTACAATGGTGGTCGCGGGTTCAAACCCCACCCGAAACGAAAGATATGCACTGCTGATGAGCTCAAATAAGAGCGAAACTCGAGTCCAGTGCTTCCATTATGGACCGTCGTGATCAACTTTGTGAATTGTTCGATGGGCTTGGCACGAATGAGTAGTCGCGAATATGAACAACAAATTCTCCAAACTTCGCTCAAACAGAGGAATATACCTACGCACGCGAAGTGATGGCAATCTTTTCAACCTGAACCGGTTGAGAGCAAAACCCAAGGCACGATGTGTGCTAATCCGTGACCTGCTGTTGCCGGCGATGCTGCCTTCATAGCTCACAACCATGAGCACCTCTAGTTGCTAATTGACTGTTTTTCGTCAGCATGCAAATACTTTGGACTAACATTCATCGTGAGCAAGACCAAGGGATTTTATCGCCTCGAATCATCACTGCTCGAAACTGTCAGCTTGAAACAGTATATCATTTCACAAATCTTGGTTCAACCTTTGTGGCTAACCTTTCGCTAGACACGTAGATTGATAAGCGGATTGGCAGAGCGGTTGTCATTTCGTCCCGATTGAACTATCGCGTTAATGTTAACCGCAAGTTGACTGAAAAGACAAGGATATTCGTTACTGCGCGTGGTTACTGTACGGCAGTAAAGCCTGGACCACACACGCAAGACACGAACGGAAGCTAAATGCTTTCCATCTACGAAGCATCCGTCGTATCTTCAACATATCGTGGATGCACAAAGTGATTAATGCAGAAATTTTTTCAAAAGCTGGTCTACGGATTATGTTTACCCTACTACGACAGCGTGCCTGCGGTGGCTTGGCTACGTCTACCAAATGGAAAATGGTCGTATTAAGAAAAATTAAATTTATGGTTTGTTGCAATCAGGAAGTAGACCATTGGGCAGACTGCAATTGAGGTACAAAAATATTTGCAAAAGTGATATAAAAGCTCTTGGCAATGAAACCGCGAGTTGGGAAAAACTTTCTCTTGACCGCTCACATTGGGGTCATCGTGTACAGCGTCGTCTGCAATCTGGTAAGGAGCAGATACAGCTCTTGCCTGCTTAACGCAGATAACTCCGCTGGCGTGCTACTAACGCCCAACGACTGAGTTCTGCCTATCAATGCAAGCGCTGCGGGAGAGATTGTTTCTCCCGAATCGGTCTATTTAGACTTTAGAGAAGCAGTGGAATATGACAATTCATGCCACTGTGATGTACATCCATGTTCGAGATCGAACGAAGAAATCAAACAAGAATAACGTTGAATTTTATGGTCATTATTGCCAAATATATGGCAAAAAATCAATCTCCTATGTGCGATTATATATTCTTAATTGTTTTCAAATAATGGATAGTCAACCGAAAGAATTACGTGATATAGTTTTATAAAAATATTGAACTGCAACAAAAATACCGACTGTCTCGTTTGTCTGTTGATTAGGATCATATAACCATAATTGTGAAACTTACCCATTAATTGAAGCATTCGTTCACGTGTTTCGAAATTGGCCAGGTAAAACCAGTATGCATGCCGCGGAACGTAACCAGTGACTAAAAATCGATATTGGTATTGAACCGCAAAAATGCAAAATTGAGAAACGAAACGTGACATAAAAGCAGGCCAATTCGTCCGTTTAAAATATTATAGACCAAGCCCGTAAAGCATATGTATCGGTTTATCTGTTTAATTCGATTGAATCCCAGAGGTGTAAATTCTATATTAAAGAGTAAGGTGGCAAATATATTGATTAAATTTTAATGTACTTGAACTTATTCCAATTTCAACGATTACAATTTAAGAATTCTTTTAAATGGTTTTGTTTATTTGAAGAATATAAAATGTAAATGTTGTCTATGAAAGGCAATACGCATTCTGTTTTAATTATGGTTGATAATTTCTTGAAGCGGTGAAAAAATATCTAATCCACGGCAACCGCCATATACGAAACAATATTACTCTGTAATATAAATCGAATTCGTTATATTATGAAGTATTGACCTGATTTCGATTCTGGAGTGAGGCATGACAGAATAATCGCAACAAGTATTTGATCTAGTCTCAGATTTATAGTCTATTTTCCATGAAGACATTACACGAAACTTACCCAGAAGCGAGGCAAATAGTTAGCGTTTAATTATAAGAATTACATGAGTAATTATTTCTTTTTCAATGAAAGTGCACCAAGTGGAAATAGTTCCAGTCATATGTTTGGCAATAAATCTGAAATCTGCCTTACTCATTTCTATGCTCAATGACTTTAAGCAGTGAGCACGAGGAATAAGAATACTTCGTTTTTGCTTATGTGATTATATCTGGAGCCAACGATTTAGTGTGCGGTGTAGTTCGACTAGATACACTCATTGATTTAATCAGCGTCATCAAATACAACAAGTTACGCATTAATCTGCAGTTAAATTATAGTTTCATTTGCAAACTGCAACTTTTGCAATTTTTTGCTTCCATCTCTCACGGGAAGACAAATATGATTACATGGTACCCTTTCTTTCGCGAAAATTATTTGCTTTGTTCAATTAAGCTTCATCGATCGCTTACCATCATAAGGCTTACGATATTTTCAATTTTGTTTTTATACCTCCATACAGTTTTCAATTGAATACCTAACGGACAAGTGATCGAGGAAGGAAGCAGCTGTTGAATCACGTGAGGTATTTTATCGATAGGTGTGGATGGTTTAGAAAGATTTGGTGAAAATTTGCATTGATTAATTAACGATACGATGCGTATATTATGGAATGATCTAATTGGTTGGAAATTCGTTCGATTGTTAACAATTTTTAGAAACATTTTGCGAATATGGATTATCCAGAGTAACGAGGCTGCTTAAATCCTGCGTAATTGAACTTCCCAAGTAAAAGGTGTGAACTAATATGGCCAATAAATTCAAAAATTCGTCTAACAGATTTGCGTTACAAAAATATCCGTAATTATATGAAGATATACAGAACATTCATTGTTTTATTATTCAGTCATGAAAATGTCAGTGATAAACGTCATAAATAATATTTTAATAATGAACATATTTCGGCTTACCAAAATTCAGGAAAGCAATCGCCGAGCTCAAGCTTGACAATAAAAATCCACGTCTTTCGGAATCCTGTGCCTATAAGATGAAACATATAGAGCGAATTGGAGGATAAAAATTAAAAAGGACTAAACATTACTCCGATAATTAAAGTTCTGCTATAAAATAAAACTAGTGAAGCGAAGCACTTTCATTGATAATTTGAACTTCATATTATATTGTGTTAGTTCCCAAGCATCTGTAAAATATCTTTGAACTGAATTCGTAGTTCTGTTTCAAATTCTCTTCCAACTAAAGAGCAGAAAGCCCTGAAACGACCGATGAAGACAATTGTGAACGCGTAATAATTCGAGTCTAAAAATGATTACGGCAGCATCTTGATGGAGAACGTCAGCTGCAAAAGAAAGATATGCAATTCCTCAAGATCGCACAAACGAGCGATCCGTGGTAAAAGCAAAAATCCTAGCGGTTGACACGGCATCCACAATGAAATCAGATCAAGTTGACAACTCGGCAAGGCTCGTTTTAGATTAGTGATGGGGTTACTTCTTTTGTCTGTATAAGCGAGGTATTTTTTCTAATTTTTCTTGTGCGTAATAAACGCGGGTACAAATCGGCTTTCTCCTGTATTCTGAGTGAACTCAATAGTGTTGGACAGGTTGACCTCATGGATCGATCGGTGGCAATGTTCAAGTGGTTGTGAAACGCGGGTGGTTAAGGCGGTTACTTTTGGACCGATGAAACAGGAATGTCGTGCTGAGTGGCCAGATGATATGATCGCAGGCTTACACTTGTGGGCTTGAAATAACCTGACGCCATAACTTCAGTCTTACGCCACCCAGTACACTATGAAACCATGTATACTGATAAAAGTTTTAAATAATTCAGTACCAAAAATAAATAAACGCGAACAAAATTGTAGGCAGTTGCTAGCGCATTTTGCTACTGCTTTCACTATCACAACTTAGATGATACTAAATCGATAACACGAAGAGAAACAACTGTAGAATGTTTAATGCTACTCAATTCCATTCACGAATTATCAGTAAACACCAGGTAATTATGAAGAAAATCGTTGTCAGTTTCAATTTACTCCCGGCTACAATTCTCTGAGATTGACGAAAGAAAGTTGGAAAAACCTATGTAATTAAGATTGTCGTTTTGTTTTAGTCAGATTTCTTTTTAAACATAAATTTAGATAATATATAAACTCTTCTAAATTTTCATTTAATAAAGAAAATATTATCTGCCATTCATCACAGAGCTCCGTACAATATTTTGACTACCACAATCCACATATTCTACCTGCGAATTCTTATAACACAACTGCCCTCATGTTGATTTTGATTGTACCTCACTCACGACTCAATTGTAGACGACATTTTTGCAACTTGATTTCGTTTTGCGTGGAACAATATACATGCGTATGTTGTGAACTTTTCAAATTAGAACCTGATTAAGCGCAACCTTGACGTCTTTTTAAAATTTAACCTATAATCAAACAAAACACATATCCTGGCCACATACTCCTGAATATGTCACCTCACTTTTCAAATGAAAACAAATTCTGCCCTTGGGATTTTTATTCTATCGTTAAATCATTCTATAAGCAACCCAATCCCGTTTTTTTAATTTCCCATATTATTCTTTCGTCTATGAAAAGCTGTGCTTTTTAGATCATTAAAATTGAAATTATTATTTCCGTCAGTTAACAGTCTTTATACTAACTTTGTTTAACCCGCAACCGGATGAATAGGAAAAATGACAAATCGTGGAATAAATATGAAATAGTGGTTATCCGTAGGTTTGTGATGTTTTACAAAATACATTTGAGTCAAGAGCTGAATGATTGATTATGGGCGTAAATAGGAATACACATGGCGAGGGCGTGGTCAACAGTGATTTCGTTGGAAAAATGCCATTATCATAACCATCTTCAACCATAAAGAATGGATTATTCCAAAACCTTTTAGTGGATACTTAATCGAACGAAAATGCAGTTCAATTGTCACAAATATATCGTTTCTTACAATAGTGCTTACTCATTCACCAAATTTTTCAGTGAGATTCTATTAATATTTGTGCGAACCTTATTCGTAGTCTTTATGTACGGTCCGATGTTATACAACGAAATGTAAATATGTAAATATCCGAAAGTATAAATATAAATAAATTATTAAATGTGTGTTGTGTTGTTGCCCTATTTCGGTTGACGTTAAACATGGATGTACATTTTAAGCGCATGAGGGTTTCATGCTTCAGTGAGAGGGTTTATACGGATAATTCTCACAAAAACTGCTCAAATTGAAATATGAAAGCTCCTAGTTCATTTACAATATACATATATCTGTATATGCATGTAGAACGTATAAATGTAAAATATATGATGAAACCAGCTTGCTCACCTGATGAGAAATTAAGTTGACGACATTGTAGTTGTCCTGGAGAGTTGTTTTGGAATCATCCGTTGAATTAATTTCATGCGATCCGTCTAATTCTTCTTTCTGCGTTGTGTTATTTTCTCCCGTGTGATTAACCTCAAGGTTCTGTAAAGTTGACCTTGATGTTACTACCGTTTCAACATCATTTTCCGCGAAATCATTCGAATTTTCAGCTTTCTGACGAATATGAGGACTTATCATAATAACATCAGCTGATACTGGATCTATTTGTCTGAAATCGAGTATGTTGCTATTTGTATTCGTTTTGCCATCCTCGACGATGTTGCCATCGATCTTGTGAGATAACGATTGAAATTCTCGATCCAAATTTTGCGATAAAGTACTCATATTCACAGCAGGGAGGTCATTGTTTGTTACCTTGGTTTCTGAGAAATTTGAAGATTCAGGCTCTTGACCCTCTATTCCAGTCGGTGAATGTGTCTGACCTCTTTGCTTATGTTGCACCCAGTTGAATGTTTGCTGCAGCCAACTTGACAATGCTGACATGGTGGATCCATCCTGTTGAGGCTTTATTGGTAAATTATCATTAGGATCGTCGGCCGGATGTTTTGATTCAGGCGAGCTCAATGTATTTTCTGAGGATGAAACACAAATTTCGCGACTGCGTTCGCATTGTGAATTTGATAATCCAGTAAGATTCACAGAATGTGTGTTCGGTACTTTGTCCAAGGAATCGAATAAACACTCACTTCCAGTAGTGTTTGTCAGCGGCTGTGAACTGCGTCCTATAAATTCCTGGTTATTTTGTGTTACTTCTTTGCAAATTTTTAGATGACTGTCTTTTTTAGCTTCTTGAAACTTAGATTCATTCAAATCATTGCTGTAAACTTCATGCGAAACATTACTAGTTGTCTGATGACTGAGAGTTTTCGATTCATCTTCTGCCTCAATTGGATGTTCCGAAACAACAGCTAACACATTGTCATCAACACGCAGCTCGGAAATATTGGGATCAGGATTATTGTTGTGTTCGTGTCCATATTCAAAATATGGCGTCATCGCTCTGAATGGTTCGAGAGATATTTGATCCACATTCTGAACGTTTGGTATGATTGTGTCATGAGGGATATCCGGAGATGGATAGAAGGTGGACTCTCCTAAACCACTATCAATCATTTGTTCACATTTCAACTGTTCCATTGGAGTTATTGTCAATGATTCGGTTATAGGTTGCGCTTGTATTGTATGATCAAAAGATAATCCCTGAATCAAATTAGCTTGGAGATTTGCTAGATTATCATGCGCCAAACCAGAGTACATGTTGGTCAAATTGCCACCTTTTTTGTCGATGCGTTCTTCTGTGTCTTGAGGCAAAGGTTTGATATCGTCAAATTTGCTATCCACTGGTATGGTTGATTTATTATCGACTAAAGTTTCAACATTATATGATTGGCCAACGGGAAACGTGTTTTCTAAATTTTCTGAAGATTTTAAATACATAACGTTGTTATTCGAAGGAGAGTTACAATCGACTGCTTCCTTGTCAAAGGTTTTCTCTTTTGTGGAATATAGCGATCCATCAGTTGTACCTGGTGTTCTCTCTTTATCCTCTAAATCATCATATGTTTTCACCGTTTGGATTATTTGAGGCTTCGGATGAGCAACATAGCGTTGCTCTTCATTCAAACAAATCGAGTTTTCTGAATTGACACCAGGTACATTTTGCGATAAAATTTTATTTTCCTTTTCAAATGACAACTGGCATTCACGCAATTCATTATTCAAATCTGTGTTTACATTCGTTACTACGTTATCTTTACTAATAGAGACGATTGCTGATTTATTCATTTCTACATCACTGCATTTTTCATCATCGATTTCTGGTTCATTCTTGTCTTGCAAATTTTTACTCGGGATAGATTCATCATCCATTACTCTTTCTACTCGAAGAGCATGTTCTTGTTCGACAGGTATAATATCGTTTGGCAAATTTTCTGGATATGTTTGAGAAACAAATTTTATTCCGGAATCGAATGAAACATTATTCTGTTGATCTGGTAGTATCTCAGATGTGTGTTCCAACACAGTCGGCAAATGGTCACACAAGTTGTCTACGATTCTTGAGCATTCTTCTAATTTATTTTGTTCTCGAAAAGCATCTTTTGGTCTCTCATTATTGGTAGGATGTTCGGGGATTTTAATATCAACAACTAATTGATTAACATCAATCCTTACTGAATCCTCTTCAACCGGTCCAATTTTTTCAAGGTTATCTGATTCTGGATCAATTGTATGGAATTTACTCGAATTTTCGGGACTAGATATTACAACTTCGTCTGAATTGAAGTCTAAACTACCATAAGGAAATTTTGAAGGTAGTTCATTTGTGTTGTTCTTTCCCAATATGTCCATTTGAAGTAATTTCGTCGTATTCAAAAATTCAATATCAGGTTGTTTTGTATCTGGGAGATTTTGTCCTCCGTGGAAGACATTTAATCCGTCCGTAAACTCATTTTCATTCTTTAGGATAGAAACTGTGGTAAGAGCTTCAGAAACTTGATTTTGAGCAATATTTTCTCTGTTATATTCAGGTGCTAAAGGACTTGCCGGCTGCTTCAAATTTTCTTGTGTGTCATTATTGCCAAATCTATTGAGCCCGCTAGGTTGATCAATTCTTTCATGACTAATTTCAGGAGTCTCGTTAATTGTGGCATTAGAACTGCATCCATTTTGTCTGCTTTCTAATATTGGTTTAGAAAAGTGCTCCAATTTCTGTTGAGCACTGCCCGAGTTTGTTTTAGTTTCAATATCATCACCTATGATATTGTTGTCGATCTTCCCAGACTGATCTTGAAAATCAGTTCTAAGATAACTCATGGGTTCGTTCTTACGATCCTCAACGCTAACATTCCCTGCCAACAAATCATAGGCGCCATTCGTTTTTGCATCATTTTGTGTTTGTGCCGTGCGAATATCGTCGCTTTTTACTTGTGATACATCAGTCCCAAGCAAATTTTGAGAGTGAGATTCACCTTCAGTAACATTTTCATTGACCTCGTTTACCGAATCATTTTTCGAAAGCCCTATTGCGTGTGAGGCTGATTCATTGGCCCTTTTTGTTTCACATATTTGATATGTCGGCAAGGTGTCATGGTTCATAACCTGTATGCATGTACGACCTTCCTTCGAATTTTTTACATTTTCCGGGGCGATGCTTTCAAGCGAAATTATTTTGTTTGTGGTTATCTCGGCCACGTTCAAATTCGCATGCGCTGGCTCAATCAAGTTGTTATCAGATGCAATAATCAACGTGGGAATAGTACCATGAGATAGGTTACTGAGTTCATTAGAAACACTTAAATCTTTTATAATGTTTTGTTTGCTGTCTTGGAGCTTATTCTCTATCAATTTATCATTTTCATCAGGAATCATTTCACTAACGATTTCTCCATCATGCGCGATTTTGTTTGCAATGTGGTTTGTATCCTCACTTCCATTTTTTATCGTTTGTAATTTCTTACCACATTTATACTCCACAGATTGAACGTCAATCTCGGCAGATAGTGGTAAAAGTGAACCAGTTTCAGGAATAACCATTTCGTCAAACTTTGTCTGCCTTATTTCCAAAATACTTTCCTCAATAACAGTATTCACCAACATTTCGGCAACCGAAACAATAGCTTTTGTTGTCGTTTCGGGTGAAAACGAAATTTGTTCAAATGTTGTGGAAGTCATATTCTTTTCATCAGCTTGAATGCAACTTTTCTTAATCTGACCTTCTTGGTTGCATATATAAGCTTCCTCTGAATTTTCACTTTGGTTATCTTTTTGAAGTATGTTTTCATTGATATCTCCCTGAGGTTTCTTCTCGATGGTGCCTGTAATGTTTTCGAAATCACTATGAAGTGTACTTGAATCTGTTTTAGAATAGCAATGCATCGTTTGTTTCTCTGAGTTCACACTTAGGCATTCTTCTGGAATATCTGTAAAACCATTTTTATCTGAATCTGAAGAATCTGAATTACTTTTGACAAGAGGTGAACGGTTTAATTCCGTTCCATGCTTTTGAACATCGTTATGCGGGAGATTTGCTAGTGAAATATCAGGAGTTGAATTCCATTGCAATGCAGCTTTTGGTTTCTGTTCATTTAAAATGAGATTGTACTCAGAATCGTTGGAAGAAACGCGATCCTGATCCAAATGAGACGCAATATTTTCACCAGCTTCAACTTTTTCTTCTATGTGATGTCTAATATTCTGCAGCAAGTCACCTTCAACATTTGCATCAATTGCAGTTCGCAATGGAACATTTGAACGCTTGTAAATGTGTGGCTTTTCACGTCCGATCAAACTTGAAGGCCCATCTGTCGCATTTTGATTTTTTGCGGATAATTCATTTAGGACTTCAGTTGCAAAAGTTTCATTGTAAGCATCGGAATTTAATTCGCATTCTTTATTCGAATTTGCATGTTGCAATTTCAGCTCATCCTGAATTTCGATATGTTCTATGTTCGAATTGTGAGAAGTAACATTTTGTGTCGCAAGTTCAGCATTATCTGTCGTGAGCTCACTTTCATTTGCTAGTTTAACACTCCCCATTATTGAATCATTGTATTGGTTATTTTCGGGCAGAGTCTCCATGTTGGCATTAGAAGAATCGAATTCAGAATATTCCGGTCCATTTTTTTCTGAAAGCACCGCATCAATATCATTTCGGGTTTTCGAAACTACAATGTTGATCTGACCAGAGTTATTCGAGGTAGCATGAAGTTTCTCACTTTTAATCAGGTGAACTTTATGTCTATAGATTTGTTGTGATGAATCAGTAATTTCCTCTGGAGAAAGACCTCGATTTACAGCGTTTACGTTTCCGCGGTCATTAGATTTTCTGCTGTTTATGGTGTCTGACAACGAAAAGATTTCTTCTGGATCTGCGCCGCATTCTGATAAACTTCGGCTAACGCTTCCAACACCTGAATCCAGCCGAAAGGGTGTTAGATAATTCATATAATCCGGGTCATACTGCGTAGTGCTACGTGTCGATTCATTGGTAGATTTCGACCGTTTTTGTTCTCGATCATCTAGATTTCGCGACATCGACCTTTCTGATGTGGTAGGATTAGCGGAAATAATTTCTGTGCTCACAGTTGCAAGTGACCGTAAGGTATTTCCCAAAGTATCACGTGAATATTTTCCAAACTTTTCATTTGAAAGCTGAGAGCTTAGTCGATCAGTCATTTTTAATTTTAATTTTCTAAAAGGCCTCCTCTTGATTTTGTAAGTTTCATCACACAGGTCGACACAACAAGATTTCTGGCTTCTTCTTCGATGTGAAAATTTGGGCGATTTCGATGGACCTTCATTCATTCGATGATAATTTAAGCAACTCATGTGACCATTCCGCAAACACATCTCATCTGGGCCAACATTCAAATAAAAAGTTCTTGGTGTTTGTTCTCTATATTCAGCTTGTTCATCAATCCTATTCGAAATGTTTTCTCGTTGTTTGTAAAACTTTCGACTGTTGTATGGACTTAAATCAGCGCTAAATGAGTTGGAGAAAAGACGTGGAGTTTTAGGCTTCCTCGTAACAGCAGGTGATAAACTGACACTACGTCCTTCAAAATGTTTCGCAGTAGTGTGATCACACAAGGAACATGTGCTTTGATTTTCTCCAGTATTGTTGGGAAAATTTGATTGGTCCAGCGGTAAGGAACCAATCGTGTTTTCATTAGGATTCCTATTCTTCTCTTGATTGGTCAATTCAGAATCATACGGGGATTTGTTAGTCAGTACATGCCAGCTAGCCGCAAAAGAATTCTGTCTATATTCCGTGACTTTTACCGCTAACGGTTTTCCGCGTAAATCTGTAACTGACATCCATTTATCATTTTTAGCTTCAGATATTCTTGAAGGTCTAATTTTCGGCAGATCATCTTCACTGCATTGCACGTAATCATCTACAATCAATCAAAAATTCATAAAGCGGTTATTTTGGATTATAGAGAAACAGCTATAATTGCATGTTGAGACAAAAATTTGTATCAAATAGTCATTTGTCATCAAATCGGAATTAATGAGTGAATAATTCTAATCTAGTTAACACAAAATCTAAAGGGAACTATTTTTCCGTTTCTAACCGAGTTCAAAGTTTTCACAGCCATTTTGATGTGTGGTATATTATGATGGAGCATTCGTTAAATTTCAGTAATATAGTTAAAATCATTTGCAATAAACTACTTACACATTGAGAGTAACAAAATAATAATAATAATATATAAGTAGGATTTTTTCGAAGAAAGCCGTTAGGTTCCATAATGCGGATGATCATTTCCGACTTCTTTAAGATCATTTGATAGAAAATAAACTATTCCACATATTCTATGGGTTACTGTTTCTTTAAAGTTGATTTTCTTGCGATGCTCCACCTAATCACATCTCGGTCTAGTCGGTATGGACGCTTGTATGAAAGCACAATGCAATTTATGGCGAATCGCAGCAAAATCCGAGACTGCAAGTGAACAAAGATACTATTAGGTTGCCCAGTCTTAGACATATGAAAAAGTAAATAGAAATAGAAATGTAAGTGAGCTTCCAGCGTGTTTCAACATGCAGCTCACTCCCGGTGGCTAATCACTTTACCACGGTGTTAACCGCACGGCACAAAGTACTGCACCGTGCAATTTGGGTATGGTTGAGATCTGGATTTAGATAAACTATTCGTTATTTCGCACCGTTAACGAATTTAAGCCACGATTAAGAGACGGGCCTGTTGTTATATTCATCCGAGCGAGAATATTAGTTATTTAATGAATAATCAGAAAATACATCGTTTATTATACAGTGGAACCGCATACACAGTAAAGGGATCAATGGTAGATTTGTAAATTTTTACATAATACTTCTTGTTTCCAGGAAGATACAAAATCGGCATTTTACGTCCATTAGATATAATTTCACCGAGTTATTCAGATTGAATAAATTATTTCATCATCATGTGTGTTTAATGCTGCTTTTATCAACGTTCTTCAATGCGAAATAGAAATTATATAGCATCAATACTCGGCACTCATTAAAAGAACAAATTCTTATAAATCAGAAATTTATTAAAGACACGGTCGATAAAAAATCTAATATGCAATTCAGCATACCGTCTCTTAATAAGGTGTAAAGTGATCAATGCCGCAAACTCAGGTTTACATATTCAAATTAATAATCAACGCGGAGAGATCACCACGGGTTTAGGTGCAATGACTACGCGACATAAACTTTTTCAAATATGTATTTTAATTTATTGAATCTACTCAGTGACACTGCAGTTTTATCAGTTTAGTATGTAACAAATGGTACGCCAGAACAATCTAGTTCAAAGTTTCACATGTATAGGATATCTGAACGTTGTATCAAACCAGTTCAGAATATGTACGCGAAATATTATTAAATCTGTCTATTAGTTCAAAAATTATAAATTCAATACCTCGTCCGGTACGGGTAAAAATGTCACTAGCAAGATCTGCTATATAAAAGGTGACCAGAAACCTACTTGATGTATTTGCCGCGATAAAAGTCTTACCGGTTATTGTCAATCACGTTTCATATGCTGTCTATATACTGGTGGTTTTTAAACGATACTTCGCATTCAGATTTTAGTTTAATTACCGGAACTATAAACATAACGAACGGTCACGCAGAAGTTTTATGTTTGACGTAAACTGAAAATGCTGTTCCTTAGAATTTCAGGAAAGCTATATAAATGAATAATTTGTTTCAAGGTTGAATGAGTTCAAGCGTTTTTTTTTAAATACAACCAGTACTTTATGAATAGAGCGTAAGCTTTCAATGTTTTCCGGCTCTAGCATACAATTAAAATAAAATGTTCAGATAAATATTAGCCAGGGCACCCTGAAAGTAATTAAATTTTCGAACAAGAAACCAACAAAAATCGATCACAGAGATTCATTTAAAATACATTGAGTTTCAATATAACGCACATGCACTATATATACACTTAATGCACCGCTTTATTAAGATTCACTTATTCGTAATGAATATGAATAAAAACGATATTTTTTAAAAAATGGTTTCCATTGATTTAAGAAATATCATAATAAATCATCGTTTTCAAGCATTTCAGCACACAAACATCCCACGACCGGTTTCGTGCTATTTGCATTCGTCCAGCAAACTAACGTTGGAAACAGTGAAAGAAAGGTTAAAAATGTTAAACTTGGATGCCACTGTTGGATGAGGTTGGTATGACCAACAACTTTCTATTATATTTTCCCATAAACATGCAAATGGTTTTAAACCACAATTTTGAAGAAAAATCTCTCCTTTGCCTTCATTTCAATCATACACGCGCGCAGAATCTGCATGTGTGTGGGTACATAAAACTGTAAAGTTGGTCGTGCCAAACTTATCAAACAGTAACATAAAAAATTCACATTTCTTTCAAAGTTTCCATGCATATTGACTCTGATCCATTCCTGATGAGCGCAAACAGCGCGAAACCGTTCGTGGGGCGCGTGTGTGTGATGGGAATGCATGCAAATAAGATTTTATAAATTTTTAAAGTTTCATGTGAATAACTGTTTCAATAAGTGTATTCAGAGACTGTGCTAATAACGAATAAAGTTAATTTAAGTTCAATAACGAATTTTAGAAAGAAAGAAAGAATATAAACCTTCTTTGTTCGCTACGTCATCTGATATACACCTAAGCTAGTTTCATTCTTTAAATATAAAACATAATGTGGAGCTCCTAAAGTCTTGAAAATATAGATTTATATTAAATTGTGATGAAATATAGAGTTGGTTAGAAATATCACATTAATCAGCGTGCAGTTTTAACGTAAAGATTTCAGCATCGTGGAAAATTTATTCACTGTTGCGAAATTTGCGGGTGTATTGCAAGCTTCTATTGTAAATGTGATGAATTCACCGAATTGATGATTGACATTTATTTTTTCAGATGAATTGCATATTGGCTCATTCTAATTGAGGAGATCACGCTGAGTTCAATTGATCATCTGATTGTAACTCGAACATTGAAATGAAGCTTGTAACTGTCAAAGCATTTGTCAACGTTATGCAATAGATAGAGACAAAACACTTCGATTCAACGCGCTACCGAGATTGATGATAGACAGAGATGGAACACATCGGCATCGGCAAAACCAAGTTTCTTTGATATCTAAGCGTACATAGAGTCAAATCCATTTGGAATCATTTTGCTTCAGCATGAATACTGAAATAGTCCATCGGATTAAACAACTTCAAATATTGCTTCGCTTTCCTAACTTGATATTTCTGCTTGACAGATATTGTCAAACGTTTGCATTAGATTCGCTCAAAAGAAGTGCATTAATGTTCCAGTTCCAAACTTTTACAGATATATAAGGATACAATTAGAGAAGTATTTCATCTACATGTCTTTTCTAATACTCTCAGTCTGAAAGGCCAATTATATTTCTAACTCACATAAATGGATGTTTTTCATAAATTAATAATTCTATATACAAATTAAAATCATGAAATAGGAAGCTATATGGAGTATACGAAATGTATAACATGAAGTCACGATTTAAAATGCTATATGCCTATTGATGCGTCAATCTCAAACACTGCTGAGGCCGAGCAAAGTGTTTTATTCTATTTTGGCTAATTTGCGTTATATTTTAACGGTGACAATTTTAACAAGTTTCCTGCCGATCTTCAACAATAAAAAAATTGTCTAAGAATATTTTAGATAGGTTAAAACTGATGGTTATGAATCTGCCAAACTTGATACACTACAAATCATATTATACAAAGTGTCATCTCGAAACCTTCCAGAGGCTGTGAATGTATGAAGGTTTGATTGCTTGATTAAAATTTTGCTCCTCATGGAAAATTAGATCTCTTCCCAATGTACAGAAATTTTTATATAAATCGAAGCTGTCTATTTGGTGAATTGAATAAGTTTTAATCCTCCAGTGTGAAGCTATTAACTTACTATCCGTTTCGCTAATTAATTGCTAGAAGACCCGTCGATGGGTAACAGCAGTCTGGTGAGCTGATCTAGATATTTGATCGTGTCGCATATTATTCGTGTTCAACCTGGTGAATTAGAGTCGCCGTGTAGCAGCTAAAATTCACAGAGCACGTGATCAATTAGGTACGAATGGCGCCAAAAATAATTTCACTTGTTTCGCGTGTTACAGCTACCGCACTGCTAGTCTTCGCGACATATTAGAACCGACCGAGTGAAGTTCGCATCCTATCAAAACACGCTACATTGTTTATAAATTATGGGACAAAGAATTCGCTTAATATTTGGACAAAGCTCGCTAACACGTAGTGATGCATACCCCGCATCTGTTGACACGTCGAGTATAAAAAAAACACGAATAAGAAATACAGTGCGACTTTCATTGCTCCATAGAAATGTGATTTTTGTTAATTATTACAGTCAACAGGTGTCAACAAAACATTTCAAGATTTTCAAAAATGAGCGATAAGTTTTCAATATCCAATTCATTATTCATCATTATTCATTCATTGAGAAACTATACTCAACCTATCGTACATGCATGTCGGATTTCTCTGGTGTGGACTTAAATGATCCTTGTACTACCTTAACCATAAAAATATCCACTAGTAAAGTTCCCAGATGTGAAACCATGGAAACTGCATTGATTTCACGACAAATTTTACCAGCGAACCGGAATTAAACGTTATATGAATATGTTGGCTTAGAAAGTCGTATCAATGCGCTATCAGTTGTCCCACGAAAGATTTGTGTGTGTTTCATAAAGTTGCTACGTCTTTCTACTCGAAATGTCATATAGCCTGTTCAGCCTAGTAGAGCAAAAAGAAATTCACACGACGTGATGCATGCCCATTTAACGATAATGCGACGTCCCGCAACCCGAGACACATTTTGGTACATTACGGTCAAACACTGAGTTCGGGTGGGATGCATCGCTTAAACAGCAAAAATTGTAGTCGACAATGCAAAGAAATTTGAGTGCTATCGGTTAAAGTAGTTTTTGGGGAACGTTTCACTTCTGACACAGAAGCTTCGTCAGACCAAGGGTGATAGTCAGGACAGGGAACATGATTTATTAGTAGTCAACCCACCACCATTTATTTGACATTACCGCTAATCAGCATATAGTACGCCTACAATGTGTCACGTCGCGTGGGAATGACCAGGATCAGTTGTCGATTTTCCTCCTTGTGTGTATTCACGTCAATCTGATACAAGTGAACACGGTCAATGTCAGTTGACACAGCTGCCCACGTGCGTAAAAGTACATAAATAATGGGGCTAAAAAAGCTCGTATCTAAAACGTGCTCCACTAATGGCGAATCACGAATAAAAGTTTGATATTCACTCGCATCCCGGGTTTGGCTCCGGACACGCCTTTGGTGTTCTTCGATTCCAGTGTGAATTTCCCTGAAAGTCTGCCCTATGCAAACAACCGAACTGTCCTTACAGTTGATTTTGTAGATGCTGTTCGTAACGCTAGATAAAGGTGTCTTATCCTTGAGGTGCATCAGAACTGATTATTTCCCTAGCCAGGATTTAAAATTTTGCTACAAGATATCGAGTAGCACATGCTCTAACACTTATGGTTTAGATGAGAATGTATGGTTTCTGTCAAATATTCAATGGCATTTGATACTGAACACGAGTTTTGCATTATGCATTGGATATTGAATGTCACATGTACAATACGGTGCCGTTTTGATATGTGATCTACCTACATGATTAAAGTTTAGCTTGTGATCTACCTAAATATTAATAAAAAGCTTTGAACTAGATAGATATTAATAAATATTATTATATATTAAATATTAAAATACTCGTATTAAAAATTTAATATTAATAAATATTAATGAATTGCTTGTTTTAATTGATAAACTTCATCTTCTTAATGGTGTTTGAAGAACCGAATCAACTAACTGTGAAGCAGATGTAGTAAACAAAAGGAACAACAAACGAAGAATACACGATCCTTTAGATTTTGCCTATAGAAATGTCTTGGATTGTCGTTACTTTTATATTGCAAAAAAAGGACGAATTAATTTAGAACCAATTATTCGAAGAAAGTTATATAACGCTCCGATACACACATTGCAATCCCATTTCAACTTTATTAGCTGGAAAATTCTACGCTCAAATGAATAAAATCCTCTGTCTCGTTTTAAATGATATTCACACTGTATATTGTTAAGTATTATTATATTAAATAAATTTTTGTAGATCTTATTTCTTGTGTAGATCATATACTAAACCGGCACCAAATATTCATAAAAACGTGAATTTAAGTATTAATTTAATTTAGATTTCCACAATTATTTAAAGACCAAGATTTTCCCGAGGCTTATGGATACATATCTGAGACTAGTCATGAAATAGTGTGTGCAGTCATAGTCTCCGTGGAACAAGAAAATGTAGATATTATGCATCGAATCTATCATCGCTCAAGAAAACTAGTTATCAGCATTCGAAACAAGTAATATCAAGAAAGGATAGCTAACCTGAATTTGTTCGACTTTCCCTATCGACGAATCTATTCAATTCAATTCAATTTTAATGGTTTAAAAATCATATAGCTTTACAAAAAACCACAGAATAATATGGCAACAACGAATAATATAACAAGAGGTGACCTCATCCGACTTTATAAAATATTCCATAACCCAAACCAAGGAATTATCGGACCCATGAATATACGTTGGTGGTACACCATTTCCCAGTACACAATAGAAGCTATTTTTATTCTGCCGTAATTCTTTACTTGGAAATTTTAACTTCTACCGTTGCCCACTCCACTAGTCAGCATGAGTTTAAAGCGAAATTTGCCGAGTTTTTGTTTACTTACTTACTTACTTACTTAATTACTGTTTAATCTAGTGGCTCATATTGTTTTTACTTGTTCCTTGACCCTTTACTTGTTTTTTACTGCCGCACAGTAAAGCATTTAGTACGCACGCGCTGTATACCATCATCTTTGTTTTTACAGTCAGCTTGCGGTTACCCCAAGTACGAGATTTCAATCAAGAAAAAATGACAGCTGCTCTACTAATCCGCTTATGAATCCCCGATGTTTCGCGAGAGGTTTTCCGCAATGGTTGAATCAAGATATGTGAAATGATTTTCTGGTTAAGTTGACAGTTTCCAACAGTGATGATTGGTGGCGATACAATCCCTTGACCAAGGAATTTGGTCTTGCTAATGTTGATTGTTAGACCGAAGTCTTTGCAAGTAAACGAAAACCGTAAATTAGTGACTGGAGGTGTTCTTAGGAGTAAGCAATGATGGCTGAATCGTCATCAAACAGCAGGTCACGGATTAGCACCTCTCATACTTTGTTTCGTGCTCTCAACCGGTTCAGGTTAAAAAGCATGCCCTCACTTCGCGTGCGCAGGTAAATGCCATCTGTTCTTGTCCTAAAAGCATGCTTTAAAAGTAGAAGAAAGAAAATGTCCGAGAGCGTACGAGCAAGAGCATACTCTTGTTTGAGGCCTCGACGAATTTCAAACGCTTCTGAACTGAAACCGTTAAAATGGAATGAGCCATTCATGCCAGAGTGGAACAAAATAACAAGTTTCAGCAGTCTTGCGGGACAGCCTATCAGATGAAGAATTTTAAAACAATCCTTCCTGCTGACGTAGTCGAATGCCTTTGTTAAATCAATAAAAATAGCTTTTAATTGTATACTCTGTTTCGGACATTTTTCTTGAAGTTATCTCAAGAGGAAGATCATGTCAACGTTTGATCTTTCCCTGCAGAACAGATATTGTGATTCGTAGTTAACTCTAACAGCTAAAAATGTTGCCGGATCTGTAAGACTTTAGCAAACAATTTGCGTACAACATTCAGAATGGAGATTCTTCTGTAATTGTTGCAGTCGCCTCTATCACTCTTATTCATAATCTTCGTGTCTCGCATCTCTAGTGGGACATGTTCCCCCTATCAGCACTGGAGAAACAAATAGTGAAGAGGTTTTAATAATGCTCTTCTACAGCATTTGATGAGCTCAGGTGGAATTCCGTAGTCACGAGGGGCGTTCCCGTTCGCTGAGCCGTCCATGCCCAATTTAGCTCATCAAGATTAAAGGGAGTATATAGATATTCAATTTCTGGCACCCGCTCAGAATTTTCAAGTGCATGCGGTAAAATTGAACTCTTCCTAGAGTAAAAAGAGGATGAGTGCTCTAACATTCTTTCCATCAGCTGAGATTTTCCGTCAATCGGTTTACCAAATACAGAATTAATTGGTGCCGTTTTAAGTCTGTTTGGAGCAATGTCTCTCTTGATTCCATCATACATAGCGTAAAAATTTCCAGTATCCGCAGCATTTTGGACACTGCGGCTTATTTCAGTCCACAAGTTTTGCAGTCTGTTGAAACGTATTTCTAGATGCTCTCAGAAGTCGAATGTTTTCATCTTATGGAATACCTTCGAACTACAAGAATACTGACCATTTCTCGTCTAACAAAGTAGTCATCTCAGAAGGTTTAGTTTCGAACCATTCGCTCGTTAGAACTGAAAGTGCCACTCGGCATGTGCAGCTTTTTAGCGATTCAAGTTTTCTGAAGCAGATTGGAATGGAGTTGTCTTGTTGAACTCGGCTGTAAAAGCTTTTACAAAACGCGCAGCTAAATTATGTTCGCCTATAAGAGTGACGTCTATCGTTGGCTTAGCAAACAATTCAGCTCGGTGAAATCTCGTCTGTGGAAAATTCGGTTTTGCACAGACCAGTAAATGATCAGTGTCGCAGTCTGTGCTTTGATATGATCTGTTGAGGAGTAAACATCATATATTAATGTGCCTAACAAGAATAAGATCAAGCTGATGCCAATGCTTAGAGCGAGGATGTTTTCAAGATAGTATGCTGTGGTTTGTCTGAAAGAAAGTGTTATTGATACAAAGATTCATGATTCAAGTTTTATCAATGGGACGATGATTGTTTAATAATAGTTAGGGGCAAACTTCGGACCAGCTCTCATATAATCGTCAACTTTCGATTTGAATATAAATAAACTGTTTTGAGCTTACCAAACGGGCATTCAAAGCACACACGCACCGAATAGAAATACCTGTGGCAGTTCCGTTTGGAATGTGGTATTTCCAAAGACTGAGCTGTGCGCACAGTTATAAAAGGCCTTCTGTATTTTCAGTGGTTTTACCTACTCCGAACCTTCCGATACAGTTTTGCCAAGAATCGTAATCTGCAAAACCTCTAGCATTGAAATCACCCAATACCATTGCACAGTATTTTGTGGCACGTTTTTAAGAACTGTTGTACAGTTATTATAAAAAGCGCCTTTTTCATTAGGCATCGATGCATCAACGTTGACCAACGTAAAGGTACCAGTAATACACTTCAGATTTATAGTTCTGCTGCTTTAGTAGACTGTTTCGCAAAGCAAACCCAACTGCATGCAGTCAAAGCTCATCAGAATTCCTTCCTTTCAAAGAATTGTGTAATCTGGTGTGTCTGGTAATCGCGTCACTTGCAGTGCAGCCACGTCGACATTAAGCCTCTTTAGCTCATCGTTAATCACAGCTGATTTTCTTGCGCCTCTGATATTCGAGACGTCGTCATGAAATACTGGTTGCATGGACCGGACGTTTCAGGTTCCCATTTTCAGAACTGAACTTTGTTGTATGGTAATTTGTTTCGTTGGTTCCGAAAAATACAGTCTGCTTGTCGGTTGATTCCTGAAGCCCATGCACCCTAAGAGGATAGCAGACCGGGGCGTGACGGCAAGATGTTGACTGGGGGCTGCCCAGCTTGAGGCGGGTGGTAGCCGTCCAATGAAACCTGAAAATCTCTCGCACCATCGGAATCAGCCACAGAGGCTGAGCTCCACGCCAGTTAATCCATAGAATTTAACCGGTGTCTGTTGCTTCCCGTGTAATTAACCATATAAATGCAATGGAATATCGTCTCCATTGGTGCGTTGAGATGTACGCCAGGGCAGTTCAATGCGGAGAACTAGCTAATACCCATGCAACCAGTGCTCCCTTTCCTCGGCACCACTAGAACCAAAGGAAAAGCTAGGCTGATAAGTTTGAACAACTATGCCGTCGCAGGAGTTGATATGACGAATTTGAATTCAACTTCGAACTGCCTAACGGGACTCCGGCTCCGAATTTTTCCGCGAGGTTGACTTTTGCAACCTTTTCAATGATTGGATGTAATCACAAGCAGTGAAAGTTTGATATAAGAGATTTCCTTCCCCTGTGTGAACCGCCTTCATGGATTTAGTAGCTCTATCTGTCAGAAGTAAGCAAGTTTCGAGGCACCATTCAGCCGCCTTCGCCCCATTGCCAGTCAGTAGAAGCGATTTCGCCCAGTGACACGAAAACACGTAAACTAAATAAGACGCGCGCCATTCGAGCATTTTTGGAATTCTCGAGCTTATCCCAGAACCACTCCGTCAGTGACAAACTTTGAACTGATTTCACAAGTACAGTAAAATTATAATAAATAAATTAAACAAAAATATGAATTACTAACTGCTCTAATGTAAAATTTCGTAATTATTATAAGTCCGAGTTAACATTGCGACCTCAAAACGGAATTTAATAAGCACACTCCGATATGTGTTGTTTTGCTATTTATTATATTGATAATCAATTATTGTTTCGTGACATCAATTCGCGATTCCAAACTTCCAAGGTCCTGAATATCGTTCACTTGTAACTAAAGATGATTGTTCATCTGAACGATGGATTTCGAAGTGAATTTTGCCGTGTAAGTCGCTGCCATTTGTAACGATTAACGTTCTAGATTTCAGGACTGTTTACGGAAAAGTTGAAATTGGCTGACTTATTTTCCGAGCCAACCTTTTTAATAAGTGTCTGCACAATGTGTGATAAGAATGATGTTGGAATTCTTGTTAATTCCAATGTAGAGTTAGTTTGTTTCAAATATCTTCTGGCGATATACGGGGTCGAAAATTTAATTTGATTGTTCAATTGTTTAGAATTACCACCAGAAAATTATTGCAGTTTGCACATGATATTTCAAATAATGTGAATTATAAGTGATGAGTCTTAATTATGAGCTTTCAAATGATATGCTAAACTCTAGCCTTCGACACAACACAAGATCCAGAAGTGCCGAAAATACCAACGACGACAATGGCGAACTCATAAATTTTCGGGTTTTGGAAAGATTGCATTAAATCTGTTCGAGCGACAACATCTCTCTTACAATGTCCGCCACAACCGAACAACGTGCAATTCATCAATGTCGGTCAAATCAGCGTGACGACGGATGGAACTGTACCGGTTGGCACGACATCAATTGGCAAATCTGATCAAAATGACTACCGGGACAGATATCTTTCAGGATCAGTTTTGTGACTGTTTGTTTGGCCTATATCACATAGGCGTGTGTTTTGTTATTTGTCTTGTGCTTAATAAACGCCTTTGACCAATCAGCTTCACTTATATTGTGGTATTCGTGGGTGAACGCGATTAGCGTTTTGCAGATTGACCTCGTGAATGACTTGAGAAAATCGATGTGGCACGCGGGGGTAAAGTGGTTAATGTCGCACTGATGACCTGAATGTTGCAATAAGTGGCCAGATGTGCAACGGCTGTCATTTTCGGCTTCTATCTACCCCATCCGCGACAATATGACCAGTTATTTGCGATTCCCAATTATTTGTTTTCAACAGCGGAAAAAAATTAAATGAGATTCAGCGGAATGTACTGATAATTTTACCTTGAATATTATTTTCCACAATCGCGAACGAGACACGTTTTATAATAAGAAATGAATGATAATTAAGCTGGTAATATTTGAATAGCGAATGTCCCGAAAATTAAAGGATAGATCTCGGACTTGAAAATTTTATATAGTTCTTATCGTATAACACGGATTGTATAAGAAAGTTTCCGTTAACACTTTAAACAGATTTTCATGTATGTTTGAATTAAATAGCAAAAATAATCATCAATTTTCCAATGAATTACTCAGTGTAAAGATTAAATTTTATTCCTACGTTTTGCTTCACAAACTGCGCAGTACGCATTAAAAAACATTTCAATCCACGTGCTACCTACATGAATATACAGCCCTCTGATTTCATACATTTTTATAATGGCATGCAAGATTTCGCGGCTAAGGCTTAACAAACCACAGTGCGAATCAGGATTACCAAAATTTTAGCAGTTGGAATTTAATGAAAATTTTTTTGACATATCAAGTAGAAAGTTTAGGAACGATTTCTGCTAGTTGTAGACAGATAAAAACTTGCGAAATAAAATTAGATTTCATTCTTTGTCGAGGATCAATTAGACGTATATGAGATAGAAGGATCATATGATCTTATAGAACGTAAAATAGTATGGATACTTCAATCCCTCAAATTTGTATTAATATTCGTTTTTCTTATTCAGCTTGAATGTTTTATGCATTGTGAGGATTTTTAAACTGATATTTCATGTAAGATTTATTTTTTGTCTTCATATTTGTATTATAGCGATTATTTGATCTATAAAGCGTCACCAAGCTTAGAAACATTTCCCTTACATATGTTATTAAGTGGATCAGAGTTCAATACGAAATGAACTCATTTTCGAAAAATGATTTAGTTTTTCTACCGGATTAAAGTGATTCCATCTGTTCAACTAAATGAATATGAAGCAATTTTTATTTTCCTTCAGCACTACATATTACTATTATTACACAGTGGCCGTTATTTAATTTAATTCAAAGTTGCGTTACGCTGTCAGTTCACGATTATTCATCTTACACATATATTTTCAAAAATTGCAGTTCTGAACTAATGCGACAGTTCCGGTAAATATTTGAACTGAAAATTGTTGGTTTAATTCACAACATCTGTGTTTCAAGGTGCTTACATAAAACAGATGTTACTATTTACTTCGTCAAATAAACCATATAAGTAATCTGCTAGACATGTGGACAATAATAATTTCGCCCTATTAATTTGTAATAGTAATATTCGATTTTTAACGTTTCTGTAATTTTAATTGTACATTGTCGAATTTTATAAAAAAATATTGGGTAGTGTCAAGAGATTTTATGCCTAATGATTCTCAAGATGTCTTGTGACGAAAAAATGATTTTTAAAAATGCGAAGCTTATATATAAAACAATTTTTATTAAACATTTCCGAAAGAAATTGATACATATCATCATCATCATCACAGCCAGCATTACACCGGTAGTATTTACCAAATTTTTAAAAACACAACCATAAAAGTAAAATCATAAAAGATTGGGAAGAGTGGGACTTAAATATCTACAGATTCCTTAGAACACCGATTACAAACAAACTGGGATAATGTCCCTGTCTTTCAAATGAACACGCATTCAACTAACTAAAGTGAACGAGTAGAGAAACATAAGCACGACATCTTTCTTGCAGCTTTCCCTGCCACACATTTTCAAATAGCTCCACTTGACAACGCACAAGGTTAAGCAATCATTCCAAGAAGATGATTAGTGCAAGACCGCCTCTGAACGCGGTTTCGGGACATATTCTGACGTGTAACTAACCACTGTGATATCTGATCGCGTGGACTCATATGAGGAAGACGTGCTGTGCCGACATTGGATAGGTTGCTAGCAAGTGTTTTAGCAGCGTATGTCATGTGGCAGAATGATCTGCATATACATCGAATCAAACAGGCATTGAATCAAGTTTCGTGAACGTGGGAAACGACTTCAGCACGACAGCATCCTCGAGACTTTCACAGCCACGCATCCCAAAAAACTTTCCTCGTCATTCCACTAGACAACATAAAAGATTAAACTAACACTCTAAGAAGATGCATCGTGCCACTGAACATGCTTTCAGGACATATCAAAAAGCATACCTAACCGCTGCGATCTTTGAACGCTAGGACCCCAGCCAGGAAAAAGTGCTGTGCTGACTTTGAATTGGTTAATAATAAGGGTTTTCAGCTGCCTATGCAATTTGACGGTTTGGTTATTAAGATATTCACAACAGTCAGGATGTGGCGTCACAAAAATAATCCCTTTCCAAAGTCGGTGGTCTGGCATCCGTAAAACTTAACCCAACAAGCGTAACTTATGCAGATTGAACCCATACAGTAATACAACCCTGACTACTGCGTTGTAGAATCTACCTTTGGGTAACAGAGACAGCCTATTCTGACGCCAGAGGTGATCCAATTTGCCTTAAGCTAGGGTCGGTTTAGAAATGCGTGTCGAGACCTCCTCAACTAACGATGCAGAATTATTGATACAACAAGCGAGAAACATATCTACAGTTTAGGTGCCTGATTGTTGAGTAATAAAGTGCTGTTTGATAAGTCAATATCGTACAGCAGATCACAACACATTTGAGGTGCAACGCGCATTCCAATTGCGGGTACAACACCAGTTAGCTTATTCAATAGAGCCTGAACATCTGTGTACGAGTCAAACAGCTAAGCCATATCGTCAGCAGAGTTTAAATTGAGAGGCTTGCCACTTAGTAATATGTGGACTCCCAAAGCTAGGGTTCCATCGACGCACAATTACATTATGTTATCAACTACAAAATTGAACAGATAAGGAAAAATTGATGGTGCTTGGTAATCTTAACGGAAGGTCGTTGTAAACACTAACGCATCTATATGAATGATCATAAAATGCACGCAATGTGTCGACATACTTTGCTGAATGCTCTGCACAGTAAGGTTTTAAACAGTACATTTTGATCGACTGAATCAAATGCCCCTTTGAAGTCTGAAAAGATGGCTATGTCGCATTTCTAAGATTTGTCGTGGAGTAAAATTATGTTGGACACCGCCCCAGCCAGGAAGGAGTCCAGCTTACTGCTCTCGGAGCTGCGATTCCCTATGTGATGTTAATTTTTGAAAGAATATAGACACTAATAATCTTTTGCTGATTGGAACGAGACCTAACGGCAGTTGCACACTAGGATTGAATTACTTGTGGCAGTCCTATAAATTTCTTCGACTGCATGCTGAGAGACGTTTTGAACCGAAATGCGTCTCTCATTCGAGGGCTTCGTATCAGAGAAATTTGAGGAGAAGCTGCATCGCAAACGAGCATGATCAGAATCGATGCAGGTATTCCAAAAAGAGAGGCAGTCCTCAATGCAACCTCTCCAGTGAGCACTTATTGCACTAAGGTCTATTTGGGCCGAAGTTTGTCTTCCATCTAGTTAGCACCTTGTATCGCGTTGATATATTTTGTATTACTGCTAATAAATAATCGAGATTGCGCATAGAATTGTATGAATCGGTCGCCATTATCTGTGCGATGACCTTCAAGACCAAACAAACCACCACGTTGCAAGAAAGCGTATGGATAATCGTAGAAGACTTTTTTGTCGTCAGAATTGGTGTTAGTGCGTACGTTTATACAGTAAACAAGCAACTCCGATGAAAAGATTTTTACTGGGGTCTAATAATTTTGGCTAGCCTATCTGGGCACATTCTGCAATTGTAAGGAATCCAATCAGTTAGGCCGGATTCGGTACGTGAATTTAGCAATATAAAAATAAACGCCTGTCTAGAAATTACAGCTACAGAATCACCGGAACAGCGCAAAATGTTGCGAATATAAAGGTTTGGGGCGGTAAGTTCTATAATTATCGACGGATTAAGTAAGCGCTTTCCTGGTGAAATGCAAGCATTAACAGTTAAACTATCTAAGGTAAGAGCCAATGCAGATTGCTGGCCTATCTGTCTCAGGGATCTGCCATTCAGAGCTCCGATATGAGCAGATGGCCGAGGTTACTTTTAAATGATCTGTGATTTCGCGAATAAAGGATGTTCCAACATGTCATTCTTATGGCTAAGATAGAGAGTTGTTAAAAGTGAAAGAAGAAGGGTCAGAAACAGTTTGAAGAGTAGAGGCAGCAATTGCTCGTCTTCGCTTACCCGCCTTGCTGTATGTAGCAGGTTGGGCGACACTGTTTATCGTGCGCGACGACTGATGCATTGTGGATTTTGTTTTTGTAGTTATAGTCTTAGTCATGTTTTTTATGCATACTGGGATACTGGCAGGTAACCCATGCTTATGCAGCAGAACAATTAGTGTTTTCGATCAAAACCATGGGCTAAAAAGCCTGACCACAAGGCTGCAGGTTAAGTTGAGTCCGTGTCCGTCTGACCTCTATTCATTGACCATCCTGATATGAGTGTCTCTGAAGGTGTCCGAAGTGCCCTACCCAGTAGAGCTCAATGGGCCATGAAGGTAAACAAAACATTGCAGCACATTAAGTTCCGGTCTCAGCGCATAGTTAAATTCTGAATGATAATTGTTAATAATGTATAATATTTTAACACGTTGTCGTCTGTAAATATATAGTTTCAAAATTTTACGAGTACCAAATTAACACACAAACCATTTTGATCATTTTAATTGATATATCAATGTGATTTTCAAAATATAAAAGGAATTATGTTTAATTATTCAGTTGCGTGTTCAGAAGCAAATGTTAAAAATGCTTCTAGAAATCAAACGCAATTACGGTGTAAAAATATCGATTATTTTTATGAAACTTATTTTGCTTGAACCGTATTGAAATTTTCCATATTTCCACGTGTGATTGAATAAGGTAGCTGAGCCCTTTGTATTGCTTTTTTAATTCTGTTCCGCCCAAAAAGCTATAATCAATACCTCAATTTGAAACATTGAAATGTGTGACAATCCACTCTCAAAACAAACAAAGCTTGTCAAAATTGCCCCGAATTGATGCAGGGAGGATAGAAATTTCACAATCACTATTGATTCAACCATGTTTATCTGTAATCAATTTCTCTATACACATGAATTGTGGAAAATCAGATCCAATTACTTACCCTGCAACCTTTAAGTCTAAAATGCTGAAGCCTCGATTACTAACAAAACTACACCACGAAACACGGATTGAGTAGTTTGAGCTAATTTATTTTATTTTATTGGAATGACTACAAAACAGCATATTGTTTCAAAAACAACTCAGTAGCATCTCTAAAATGTCTACTACTTCACGCGTAATATTTAGAATTTTATAATAGTTGATCGTTGGGTAATAATTCATTCATCCTCTGAATAAAGTGTCACAGTTTGTTCTGGAATCCAACAGTTGCAATTTCAAAAAAATGAAAAGAACTTGTGGCATTTAATCAGCACTCGTTTTCGAAATTATCACGTGATTTTACCCCGAGCTGTGAAATCGATTATAAACGTGATCAATATATATATATATATATATATATATATATATATATATATATAACCATTTCAGAGTTTCGTGAACATTTCTGAAGTTGTTCTCACTACTCGATTCTAATGAAATCTCAAGAATGCAGGAAATAGCTGAAGTAATATATTGTGAATAATTTAAACATTGAATTTTTGACCGATTCTGTATCTGACCAAATGGTTTATCCTATTCTTTTAAAACAAAATGCAATATTTTTTTAATCCTGATACTGGGACAGTCGAAATTGAACTACACAATGTAAAATTTCAAATCATCTAAAACTGATTGACTTTGCACTTACAAAGCCTATTATGCGAAATCAAGGTTACTTAAAAGTGGATAGTTGTATATCAGCAAGTTATCGCGACACGTGTAACTCTTGCAAACAAACCTGCAATCAATCGATGAACCGCAACTCGTGAATTTGACGTCACCGTCATCTGATCATTGACATGTTTTGTATTTCTCGTTAACTGTCAGACACCACATTAACGATATTGATGTGCACATTGCTTGCGGCGGTAACATGTGTTTCACATAGAAAATTCAACTCGAAATTTAAACACAAACAGAAAAATTACTCTGTTGTAACTTACGTTTTAGGACTCCGAGCAGTTTTGCCCATTCATCCACGGATTTGTTCCAGTCCTCGATGGAGTTGCCATCGAAAATAATGGGTGGGTGTTTAAGTAATCCGGTGCAAAAATGATACGGCTCAGTAGGTGAGCCAATAAAAACTAGGAGTATCCTTTTTGTCCAGGTTGGTCGCATTGTGAGAAAGACAAGTAGACGAGGATAGACGTGATCTAACAAGCAAACATGTCTTCCGGAGATCACGATGACGGCGTATTCAGAATTTTTCAAAAAGCGTTCCTCGAAAGTGTCGAATGCTGTAAATAGGAACGCTTCACCTCGCTCCCTTGGCCAAAATGAGTATCGGTTGAGTTCTTCTCGCGTTCGCAAACACAAATAAGTAGCGAATTCCTCAGCAGCCTGATCGGTGCATACATCCTCTGGTAATGTTTCAGGTAGTAATACCCAAGGTGTCAAGATTGTGAATTTGAAGTCTTTCTTGAGTGTCATCTTTCCAGTGGCATGAAAGGTGTGTGGTTAGAAAGAAATTCATCAACTAAGATGTGCCGCAATCTTGCCGCTCCGAAAAACCATGTTAAACAATATCTGATTTACGTGGCCTATATTTAGAGACTGTTAAACGCCCACGCGAAGCACCGCACCGCAGTCTGTTGAAACATGATTGGCTAAAATTGCCACTACTGATTTCCTTGCGGAGATTGGTCCGTTAGCATGCTATTGATTCTACGCTAATTTTCGGAAGGCAGATGTAACTGAACTTGGGGACATCCAGGCCAAACGTGGATGATTGGAGCTCAAAATTTTCACATTTTCTTTGCAACCCAAATGTGCCTTTGATATGTACGATCACCAGTATTCTTCTAATACAAACGGACGCTAAAAAGTGTGAATAATTTATTATATATATTTCACTACGGCCATTCTGCGAGCATGTAGCTCGACATGTGCCTTTTCCCGGCATGAACCGAAATAAATAAATTTCCTTGTAGGTACTAGATAAATCAATATATTTTACTTTGAATAAACCTATTGTCTAAATAATCTGAAACATTATTCAAATCTCCATTACATGTTCGTTAGATAGAATCAGAGAACTCGTGTTGGGCCTATTTGTTGTTAGCATACCACCGATGCAGGAATTGATATACAAATGTATTGCATGAGAGATTGCACAATGATAACGTTATGCCACACAGCATGTGATTGAATAACCAAATCAACCGGAGATGTTTTGCGATTGAACAATCCATTGAAAATTATCTACGTGAAGGGATTATGGATATTTGGAACGATTTGCAGAGAATTATTGTCAGATTTTCTTTTTAATTATTTTCATAATATTCTTGCTATTGCAATAACATGAAATTCGCATTATCACAGTAGTCCTGCGATGTTAATTAATCGGAGTGCAATGTTAGAAGGACATCAAGTGATGCAAAACTGATCAAAAGTATCGATTAATTTGGCCGTTAAAAAAACAAAAAAAAAATATTTTTATTTCGAAAGAAAAAATGGAATTTTGGCTTCAAACAAGCAAGTTGACGTGCTTTTGTCGTAAAGATTAGTAAAATCATCAATCAAATTGCCTACAACAAATAAAAATACACCGAAAATTACTGTTTACGGACATAAATAACTCGGCCACGGTAAAACCGTGAGCTGTTTCTACTTAAACACTAGATAGATTGAGGGATATGTTCGGGGATGTAGTTAATACTGTGGAACCATTTTATGCGCATATCATGTTTTGCACAAGATATATTAATGCACAAACATATGCCAGGTACCATAATGCTCGGATACCAGACAATTGTGGCAAAGCACTTACGTAGGCTTTATCTCCATGGCAAGAGGAAACACTAGCGGATATTTTGAGTTCATTTGATCTAGAGCTTTGTGGATTACTATGTGATATATATAAACACTCCATCAATAAAGGAATTTTACAATCCAACTGGAAAACCGGATGTAGTAGATCAATCTGTGACCCGGGCTATAAACCGCTCCATTCACTGGTTTCCAAAGTATTTGAACGATTGGTATGTGAAAGTGTTATCAGGTACCTCGAGAGCCATGAATATGCAAAACTTTGATATAGACAAAAATATTTAGCAATAACGAACAAAATTACGTTTCGAATTGATTGGTCACAAGCATCAGATAATTAGAGTAACGTGTACGCCTGTTACATAGACATATATGAGGCGTTCGATCGTGTGGCTCTGACTTTAAGCTTTATGAGGCTGAAGGATTTCGGTATAGCTCACAAGTTCTTTCTGAAATCAGAACGACAGTTAAAACAGATGGGAAATGCAAATCAACGAACGGTGTACCAAAACGTTTCACTAATTCATCCAATACTGTTCCAAATGATTAAACGCAATCAAGTATTGGACAAACTTGATATTTTCTCCTCTGAAGCGAAACTTAAAAATGATGAAATATTTGTTGTATTACTTTGTATTACAAACAGCTATACATGAGCTGCTTATGCGGTTGATTCTAACCAATCAGCCATTCAAATACTAATGCAAAATATTACAGGTTGAAAAACAGATCCCAATCTCCTACACATTTGTCAGTCGAATGCTGGAGAATGTTGAAGAATGATCTCGCTATCCTAATGTGTTGAAGGTTAAAAAACAGCATACACTGTAAAGCATTCGATTAACCTGCATGTATTATACTTGGCTTACTCAGACAAATTTTCTGACGTTTCTGCTGCAATCATCGGCAAGGGTGCTCTATAAATACCTGGACTCGACTCTTGGACTATACAAAGCACGTTTTAGAATCGCGATAGGGATAAGACCTCGCACTGATAGTGAACGTTTATCGTAAGTAAACCAAAATGTTTACCGTGGTGTAAAGCATGCACTTTGGGTAGGGTCGAAAAATCATGAGCACACGTGCATTCGGGATGAACTAATTCTAAGCTACAAAATAATATATGCAGCGCCTCATCTAATAAGACATCTATTTGAAATTTGTTTGTGTATTTATACACGCCGTCATTTACTTTTTTCTTCGAATGGAACATTCCCACAATATTTAGTAAGTCCGTGTAAATTATTCTCTGTAAATTTTGCTAAAAGAAATTATGAAAAATGTTGCAAACATTTTCGATGAATAAAACTGTGTTGGCACGAGTTTACTGAAAAGCATCAGTGCTTCCGACATATACATGAATATGGAAACCAATTAACCTGAAGGTAGATTTCTAGTCAAAGTTTTCCCCAATTTTTTCGAAATGAAACTAAGAAGAAGAAGAAGAAAAATGGCTTTATTCGAGTACACGAATTTTCAGCGATACAATTAATTCGACCACACGTAATAAAATGTACATTTTGTAAAAAAGGCATGTCAAATTAGGATGATCCCACTTCAGTTATTATACTGTCAGTTTCTTCCTGAAATCGAGAATAACTTTTGTGTGATCAACCAAATATCGAGCCAGGTAAGGAATAAAAGAAATTTTGAATTTCTCAGTTCTTGCATATGTTGACTACGCGTAGCTGGGAACGATCTGCTAGCCATAAGGACCTCATGCAATGGGTGTGCATTATCAGACGATATGACTCTGACCAATCTGTCACATTCACAGATCTGGGAGAGTATCATTTATTAAAATTCCATCCATAAATACTAAAGCAGTTAGAGCTGTTTGCATTTTAATCATCAATCTCGAGCTTGGGATTTCGAAACCGTTAATGAACATGGACTACTCATGAGTAGTGTGATTTAAAAACATGAATGTAGCAAACAATTTTTAATGAAATTTCCCATGATTGTTTGGATCAATTATATAAAAAAGGGAGCTTAAACAGTCGCAATATCTTAATGCGCAGAGATTTCGGTATGATCAGTTTGGTAACTTTCCACTTCTGAAACAGAAGTTTCGACAGACCAAGGGTGATAGTCAGGTCCCGATACTTCACTAAGTAGCAGTCAACCCACCTCAACTGATATAACCTTACCGCTAAACAGACTATAGTACGTCCACGATGTAACACGTCTCGATGATTTGACCAGGATCAGTGGTCGATTTGCCTACTAGTGTGTATCCACATCAATCTAATACAAGTGAACAGGGTTAAGGTCGGCTGACACTGCGACCCGCATGCGTAAAAGTACATAACTAATGGGGCTACGTTTAAGCTATTTTTGAAGAAAAACACAAACCAAATTAACTAGTAGGTATAAGGTGAAGAACAACTATTTACCTTTGCTTCAGTACCGAAAGCTAGATTGTAGGGAATTCTGCCCCATCCCCCTTATTGACCGCCAGTCGTCTTGCAGTGACAATTTCGACCGCCTATGCTTGTTGGCGCACCTCTCACAACCCGAGACTGTCTCTGGACATAGTTTGGGTGTTCTTCGATCCTAGTATGAAGTTCCCTGGCAGTCTGCGTTATGTAAACACATGAAAAGTCCTTACAGTTGATTCTGTAGATGCTGTTCGTAACTCTAGATAAAGGTGTCTTATCCTTGAGGTGCCACAGAAACGAACGGATAGTTTCCCGTTCTTATTAGTTACGCGTATGGCCGCTTGGTTCAAGTTTCAATTTATCGTTTCAGATGAGCCTTTTACACAGGGTATACAAACGGTATCTAGCCAATTTTTCTGACGGGTATTTTACATTCGTCAAATAGCGTTTTATGAAACTTTTTGGATAAACGTGATCTGTGAGCATTTGGCTCGCTTCACGGTACGCCTGTTTTCGCTTCGTCTCGTACCTGCACAGGCTATCTGTCTTATGGAAAATCAAACAAGCTATGGACCTGTCTACCTGTCATAGAAGTGTATCGTTGTACAGCATCTGTATTGATAGGATTCCAATACGCAGAATGTTTTATTTTGTGCGAAACAGTTCAAAAATGGAAAGTGTCTGTGCAAGATTCCACTCTATTTTGCGAAGATAATACGCTCGTATATTTAATTTAAATAGTTGAAGAATGCCTCTTACTGATCTCGCTTAATGATAACATATGATTCATCAACATAGCGCAACTAAAATTTTGGCTTAGGCCCTTCAAATTTAATGTCTTTGTTCTAGAAATGCTCCATATACATGTTCGCAAGTACTGGAGATATCTGTGAACTTATTGCCAATCCATCTTTTTGTTTATATTATTGCTCATTAAATACGTCTTGGTTCGCGCATATGCAGATCGATAACACAAGACAGAACACCTGTGCAGGGACGAAACAAACGTTTCATAAAACGCTATTTGATGAAGGTAAAATACCCGTCAGAAAAATCGGCGAGATACCGTTTGTAAACCCTGTGTAAAAGGCTCATCTAAAGCAATACATTGAAAGTTGAACCAAGCGACCATACGCATAACTAATAAGAAAGGGAAACTATCCGTTCGGTTCTGTTGGACCTCAAGGATAAGCGTCCTCTATCTACCGTTACGAACAGCATCAACAGAATAAAATGTATATATATATATGAAACATTATATTTGTACTTAGATAGTGAATACACTATTTTTAAGTGAGAGAAATGTTTCGCTAATGTTACTTATAAGTCTTACCGCTCACCTTGGAGGCACTGTGTAAAGCGTCATCTGAAAGCCGGAGTGAAGCAGGTACCACTCTCAGTCGCTAATCGTGCATCACGCCGTCAGCCTGCAACTGGCATCGTTTTTCCGAGTACTGCTTATTGCTGTGTGCGCTGTGATATAAACTGTTCCTCACGAATCGGATCGTTTAGTCCTTCGAACTACTGTGTGAGGACAGAAATCTTCATGCGCATCTTCATGTACATCTAAAGTGAATATCGACCAAGGGAGGCCAACAAATTTCACCACAGGTGTGAGGTTGTGACAACTTCCACATATTGTAGTTTTAATAGCATTCTGCTGTTCTATTAATGAATGTTGCCGAGACATCAACTGTATTTTCCTATTAAAATTCTGTGATATTAATTGATGTTCATTATCGATATGCATACACCGGCAACTAAGGATATAAAAAAGCATCCGGCAGATTGTTGATATGTACGTGGTTAATAATGGGCGATGCAGTATACTTGATTGACATTTTTTACTATTCACATACTTTTAAGAAAGCACCAGTGATTTGGTCTATTCACCAATCGATTAGTCTCTATTTATGATACAATTGCTTCATCACATCAGCTAGGGCATGGTGACTGACTGTCTTCTCTACGCAAATTAGGCATCAAACTTAGAAGCAGCAGCTGCAAATAACCAATGAATTGTGTGCAAAATAACAGCAAATTTACAGAAAATATTTGATTTTACTGTGAACGGAATTGTCGAATCATTGATCCAATTCCCTAAAAGCTATGATGAGTTATGGTTTTCCATATAGTATAAATAGCATATGAGTGTGAACTATTGCTCAGTATTCGGACTTGGAATAATGAACAATGATGAACTTATATGGACGCATCTTTGAAAACAAAATGGTTTTAACGGAGAAAAATTTTGTTATCATCCATTGATAATTCGTGTGAACATTGCAATTTATAAAAATGAACTCGTTAGGTTTTCGCAACATTTTTAGTTCATCACGAATCTGTTCATTCGCTTCTTTTGACAAATGTATTTTTCAATAATTTACTGTCTAAACTTAAACGGTGCATTTGATGAACCGCGCGCCAGAAAGCTTGTTTCAATCCAACACGGCAAGTGCACCTGTTCTGAGTTGGCACAAAAAACGCGAATTCTGCAAGAAGCAAAAATCTGTCGATTTTTCCATTTGCGAGATTTCATTTAAGAGAAACGGAAAAATTGCAATGGAGGTGTGCAAATGAAAGAGTTTCGAAATAGAAAATTATTATTTAACTTCATCGGATATGAATGTAAATTTTCAGGTTATCCGAGTTTGTTTTACTTGGAACAATCTGCCAGATTATGTTGTAAACTCACAAATCAGCAAACTTTCAAGAGAAGCCTTGATGCCTTTATGACCCTAAACCCGTACATCGAAGAAAACTATACATCTTAACACCATGCATCTACATTTGTTATCCCACAAATCGAAACACTTTCTGCCTTTAGGATTTTTAATTGATTCTTGAACTGTTGAGTAAGCAACCTAAACCCATTTTTGCTTGTTATATTATTCGTTGTTGCCATATTATTTTGTGGTTTTTTGTAAAGCTATATGCTTTTTAGACCATTAAAATTGAATTGAATTGAATTGAATGTCAATCGGCTTATTTTGGGTCGTCTACCATTTGGAACATCAAAATGATTTCGGTTTTATTAAATTTTCGCCCGTTTCTCGTGGGTGAGTAGAATCTCAAAGTGTGTACCTCGCATTAGTGTAGTTTGGTAGATTTTAGACATCTGTTTTTTTAATAAATTTATGATGCTTTGTCAAAAAATAATTCAGGGCTTTGTGATTAAACCCATTAACAGGCATGAAATCATTCAATGTAAGCACAATAAGCCAGACACACTCAAGCGATATGGAGTATTATTTTACATTTGGCATAATCTGACATGTTCCATTTTATCTTCGTTTGGAGAAGATGTTGTTTAAAATTGCGAGAGAATTGAGATCGTTTCCACATTTGAAATATTTGAAACATGTGGCAAAAGAATTCTTAATCATCTTAATAACTGACTGTGATAGTTGATGTATTATTCACTGATGCTTTCATCTCTCTGTTTGAAATGAGCCCTCAGCGAGTTTTGTCAATTCCTTCCTGTCTTGTCCAAGATCATAGACCGTTCGCTTTTAAAGAATTTATTTCTTCCAGTTTCTATCATTTACTTCCGAATGTAATCCAAGTTTTCAACATTATTTGTTTTCTTCGACTTCTTGCCTCATTTGGAAATCACAGACCAGAGGATCTCTAGTAGTAGTCTGAAGCATACAGTAAGAAACTTTGAAGCCATTTTTCGATGTTCAGGATGCTGACTGATAAATTAAATCAGTTTTTAGCAAACTGTCAAAAGTGTCAGACACAAGGAGGTATTATAACATATCCTTATTCTCTTGTGTCTGGCGCCGTGTCAAACACAACGTTCGCAACATATCTGTGGAAATCGATAGGATAATTGAGAAAATGTGTGACTTAGTTAAATTGGAAGGTTTTCAATCTTGTATACAACGACCACGATCCAAATATAAAAATATATAATAAATTTTGTAGACTTGTAATAATGGATTTAATACGCTCAAAAATAAACAACACTCAGCATTAGTAACTGGTAGTTATTTGAACAACACGTTTTCGTGAGGCTTTTCAGATGTCTTCTTTCAAACCATCTGCGCTTGAAACCGGTTTGTTCGCTTGAGCAGAGGACGAGTTTTCAAACTAAAAATTTTATAAACGAAAATTGTGATTAAAACGTACTTTAAAGTTGAAATTGAATGATAACGTAGGCTTAATAATATACATGAAAAGCAAAGTTTGTAATGAATAGGTGAGAGCATTTTAATATTAACCTCTCGCTTCTGACTCATAAGCCTCGTCAGACAAAAGGTGTCAGTGGGGACAGAGATGAAGATTAAATTCCATTCACCTGACCAATTCTAAGCTTGCAAAGGAACTGTACAGGCCATAGTTGGTGTTGCGTTCGTTAAGATAGACAGGTGCAATCAATATCAACTAACGAACCACCACCCCTAAATGCTATAAAATACCCTAATTTTTGGCCGTAACAGGTTTGAGTGACATCTGCAGACAGATTAACTCGATTGCGTAATCTTTGCGCATACTAGTGCTCAAGCACGTTAATGTTTATCCACTGCGGAACCAAACGCTAGTTTGTGGAGATATCAGCCCCATTCACCTTGGTGACTGCATACTTACAAGTCTTTGTTATCGCAACCGCAACAGCATGAAGTCGTTCCATGTATGGTTTTACCCCTAGTCTTATCACTTCAACATTATTCACATCAACGCTGTGGCCTTTGTCAGTTCGTGTTCAGCTTGAGTTGAATATTTGATCAGTGATTGATATTCACTGAAATGGCAAATTTGCTTACCGGTTCGCTTTTCGTACTTTATAATAATACTATGTTTTCTCGAATTTTGACCGAAATATACTCTAGCGCAACAATTTCATTTGATTTTATATATACATTTCAGGGAGCAGCCTAAAATACATTTCAAAGATCAGAGATTCAGATCTAGCTGAACATGAACTGGACAAAGGTCAGAGCGTTGATCTTTATAACGTAGTGATGATAAGACGGCTACAACCATATATGGAACGAGTTAACGAAGAGGTGGTTGAGACAACAAAGTCTCGTAAGGAAGAGACCAAGAAGGTGGCCATGGCTGATATCTTACAAACTGGTGTTCAGTTCTGCAGCAGGTAAACGGTGACCCCCAATGTGCGCATTGATTATACAATCGGCCTAATCTGTCAGCGGATGGCATTCACACCTGCCACAATCAAAACAATCAAGGGATTATAACGCATGTAGGGGTAGTGTGTTCGTCACTTGATATTAATCTCGCCTGTCTATCTTAACTGATTTAGCGACCACTATGGCCTTTGCTGTTCTTAGTCGGCATAGGGTTGGTCAGGCGAATACTATTTAAACCTGATCCCTGTTCGGGCTGACAACATTGATCTGACGTAGATTCTGTATTAGAAGCGAAATGTTACCGATATATTACGATTCATTACAAACCAGTGTCCAGCACGTGTTCAGCTAGTGCTGTATCACTGATCAGTGATTGATATTCACCGGAATTGCGTGGATAAACATCGACGTGCGTGACCCCGAATGTGCGCACCAATTGCGCAATCGTGCTTATCTGTCAGCAGATGACATTCACACCTGCCTCGATCAAAATTATCAAGGAAAGATGGTGCATCAGTTGATATTGATCGCGCCAGTGTATTTTAACAAGCACAGCACTCACCAGGGCCTGTGCAGTTTCTTAGCAAGATTCGGATTGTTCAGGATAATGAAATTTAAGCTTCATATCTGTTCGTACCGACACCATTGGTATGGCGAATCTTCTGAATTAGAAGCGAAACGTTACGACTAAGCTGTACTCATCGATTCAGTAAAAACTTTCTTTTTCATGAATATGATTCCTCGATCAGCCATGAACATTTTTCACTGCACTGCTCAAAAAAAATTAGTTCTCAGCATCCGAAACAAGCCTTACAAAGAAAGAAAACCTCAACTGAATCTGTTCGACTTTCCCTATCGAATAATCAGAGGAGACCTTATCTTACTTTACAAAACAATCCATACTCCGAACCATCCCATACAGAATTTATTCACGCGAAGGGGTACGAGATATTATCGGACCCATGAATATGTGTTAGTGGTACCCCATTCCCGCTTGAAATGTAGAAGGTATTTTTACTCCGTCGGTGTCTGTTTTACATGGAACAGTTTACCTTCTATCATTGCTCATTCCACTAGCTTGCATGACTTTAAAACTAAATTAAACGAATTTTTATTGATTTATTCGTTTCACAAACACTTATATACTGCTTAATCTAATTCCTTATCTTGTTTTATGCACTTGCATTTCAATTTTACAATCCTATGTTTGTTGTCAAACTTGTTGCTTTTTCGACCATTAAAAACCATGAATTTTCTTGAATTACTTTGAAACGTAGGTTTAATAAATTGATAAACTAGAAACGTTTGACATGCGCGTTTTATACATGCGACATCATATCTGCTATAAATTGAGTATTAACTTATTTATATCATAATTTTTGATATTTATTTCCATTTTGATCTAACTTTTGTTGGACATGTGAAAACAACTTTCTATGATTAGAGTCTTCCGTTGCAATAATAGAAAAATCTGATTGACATTAAAATGCTGTTGCAAATAAAAATACGATCTACTTGTATAAGATTCTCAACATTTCACAAAATTCATTACTAAGCATCATACAGTCTTATGGAAGTTTTTGAAGGTTGGCCATGTTATACTAGAGAGACCTTAAGGTCGAGTGAAATAGTATTTGTAAACGATTTTAAAAATGTCATAGAAGTGGTTTGTCAGTTTATCGTCTAACGCGTTAGCCATGATGCATCCATTACGCTTATATCACTCAAATTTATCAGCCATAATAAAGGTCGTCGTAATTGTTTCTTCAACAAGGGTATTAAAGTTTACTACTTTATCAGATTTCAAGATGTTTTGAATGTAATTTTTGCTTAAATAAAAATACCAAAACTTGCAATGACCAAAGAATGTAAACGTATTAAAATGTTGTAATTCATCGTCTCCACCAAACGTATATAAACATGATTCTGCATTGCTACTTCTACATAAGAAATCTGTTATATATGTAACATTTTTCATTTACATTAGCCATGAGACCGATAAATTTTTCTCCTCGTCAGGGTTTATGAGGCTACCCAACGAATGACGCACAAGTCAAAATCAACAAGGTCATAACAGACTCTTATGCTGAGCCAGAATGGAAAAATGAGGAATATATAACATAAATGGTTTGGTAAAACGCAAACAATGTCTCCTACCTCTTCGGTGTCCGTCTTCCTGTCGTCTAGTGGAACTTGCCGTGATGCTTCTGAATTCCAGTCGTAGATTATCAAGTGCGCGTGTACAAATGTGAAAACGGACACGGTCAAAAGACAAAGGCTCGCCGACAAGCACCCAACGCCAGTCGAAAGAATTTGTCTGTCGTAAGAAAAAAAACACGAGATTCATCGAAGAAAACTGTCAACATCTCCCAAGCATATTTATATTTAACACGCTCTTAACGATGAACATGTATCATACATATTACTTTGAAACTTTACAAAAAATTTTGCGATCGAATATATGTCCGTTGTTAAATGAAATGTCCATTAATACTAAAAATTTCTGCACTATTGATTGACAAATTCAAATTATGAAGAGTAAACACGTAATTGTTCATACATTTCATTTGTTTACAATAGCTTCACACTGGATCATCGCATAAAATGTCCAAACACTAACACATTAATTCACTAAAGGGCTTACAGAATGTATATCTTTATCACTGAAACTAACAACATCTGAATGTTTATTTACCAACAGTTTAGAACAGCTGAACGTGATGTATTTTAGCGGAAAAAATTCATTTAATATGTTTAAATTGAGATGCGCTACTGAAAACACATAGGTTGCGTAGTACAAAAATTTTACGCGTTCATATAGAATGTATTGTTATGGAGACTAACAATTGAAAATGTTCGTTATCAATATTTTAATTAAATCTTTAGCCCAAATAATAAATAGGAAATGACATTTCAGAGCACGGTTGAAAGCAATTTCGATTGAACTGTGGTTTTGCTGAATTTATTTGTCATTAAAATGAATTCATTGACATTTTTATGTTCAATTTCTTGGCGGCGATTTTCAAGTGAAACGCTACGCAGCTGTTGGGAAAAAGCATGAAATATTTGTGGATGAATAACTATAATGACATAGTGATTTTATACACAGTGAGCTGATCGATTTTTTTAAATCTCATCTTTCCTTTATAATTTATATTTTGTATGTTTAACAGAATTTGTCGCAACTCATTTTTGAAGAAATATTTGTCATGGATAATATTTCAAAATTCATTGGTGAGGTTTTCTGGAACCTGCTCGTTAAATCGAAGGTCAAATGGTCACAGCATTCTGAGATAATCCCAAATCAATGAGAAGATACATTCGGCCAAAAGCAAGATAAAAATAATCAAGTTAGTAACCGAATAATTCGTCTTTGAATAATTAAATACTACAAAATCGTCAATTTTCATAGATATTTTTAGTGTAATAACATGTATGATTGATATTATACCCGGAGAAACAGGGGAATAATGGTTTAAAACGCATGCGAATCCTGATCATATTCTTCCTACATGACGAGTGCAAACATCACAAAACCGGTGGTGGGGTGTGTGTGTCATGGAACTGCATGCAAATGAGCATTTTGTTCATGGAAAAGGGATCAAACCCAGTCTTCATGAGTGTGGGCTGATATGATCAAACAGGTTGGTCGTATTGACATTATCCAACAGTGGCACACCAGCGCAACTTGTTATGCTACATCATTATTATTGAAAAATGTTAATTTAACCATTCATCGATGTACATAAATGGGAGAATGAGTATTAATTGAACCTATTCACTTTAGGCGTTTAATATTCTACTCCTACGAAGCTAACTCGTGATACAATTTAGATTTGAATATCATGAATTCATGCAAATAAGGTATCTGAACTTCGTATCATTTCATTCTATCATAAAACCATCATCATGGTTATCATGTTGTGAATGGGTATAAAGGAATTCGAAAAATCATATCGTTTCTGTCTGCATCGTATGCCGATATGATTGCAACAATTAAATGACAAATTCCATAATTGCTCACCTCTTTTCAAAAGGGAAAAATTTGGCAACTTGAAGCGCAATCACGCCAACGATTAAACATATCACACCCATCCACAGTATGACGCAGGTCACCTTTTTGCTTAGTAGCCATTGAAAATGTGCGGGTGAAATATTAATCGAACGCCTGGTTGTGCAACACGTCGAATTTTGTGTGTTCGGGGATGTTCCGCTTCGATTTCCAATGGCTTCTTCTGTTTCCGGTTGAGAACATTTGAAGTTGCCAAACCGATAAGGTTGAAAGTAAGGCAGCGATCCGAAATTTTTAATCCTTGGAGCAGGATGAGGTATAAGAATCGGTAAACGACTTCGAAGGTTGCCTAACATTTTAAACAAGCAAGGTGACCATTTTTAATGCCTTTATCAATATTGTTTCCAATTCGGATCAACTGTCAGTTGCAATAGATACGGATTGAAATATTGTCACGGTTTTTGCTTACCTATAAATAGCACACGCCCGTGATTACCCTTGTGGCACATATACCGCACACATCAGCTTAGCCAATCACTTTTGTAGTTTCATGTGCAGATTCCCGAAATGCAACCGATGCGTGATTCATTGGGCAAGTTTCATATTTGTCCGAGAAATTCCCGTAACATTCGATACAAGGATGCTATGACTAAGTTGTCCATCAAATCAGATATTAGGTAATCAATGTCGATGTTTATTTTAGTTGAATCAGTCTCATTCAACGTGAAGATATTTCAATCTTCAATAATGGATCAATATTATTTCATGTTTAGTACTCGATCCATGAAAGGGCATTTCATATTAGATTTGGATTAGCGATATCGGGTTGGTATTGAATAGCGGACGGAGAAGTTATAATAAATAATTAGCATGATCTGCGAACAATGTCACTATGCGAGGCAATCGATGTTACAGCTAATACTAAATCAATTACTAGAGCCTTTGTATTTTACTGGGATACAGATAATCAAAATTTTCCTTTCATTGGTCTGAGCTCCAGATATCCTCACGAGATATACTCGACGCCATTATTCTTTCAATCTATCATAACACAACGGATTGTTGCTTACAGCTATCCTGGTGGAGATTTGCATGATTTTTTAGGAAAATTGAATGGTATGACAACCTGATATTTTATCCGAATGGATGACTCTGTCATCAGCTGCGTTAATTTTCATCGCTATGGGTTTAATTTAACAGAGGCGCTGAGATATCTTCCCGAAGTCTTGCCCTTTCTTACATACGTTTGCGGATGTAAAATCAACTGTGATCATTGTCAGTATTTCAAGGTTCTTCTAGATTGCTTCTAGATTGCTTTCTTTAGCAGCCAAACGATGAAATGCAAAATCACAAACCTTGACATCAAGCAAATAAGTTTCGCCCAGGTACACACAAAAAACTATCACCAACTCATTTATAATCTAGAAATTCTTGACTTCTACTGATATTATATTTCTAAGCTTAAAAGTGGTCATTAGGCCGAGGGATTTTCAGATTGCTTCACTGTATACGCTTTATTAAAAAGTTTCATTTTCATTTTTTTGAATATTCACACAACGTCATCTTCCCGTGCATCTCCGATGGTAAATGTTTAAATTTTCACCGAGTGACGAAGATAGTTGAAGGGATGCAGCAGGTCTAATACTAAGAGCTAATGGCCATGCTGGGGTTGACCGATTTTGCACAAATGAGAGTATGGATCGACATGATCCTAACATATAGCATACTGCTGATGGAAAATCACCCTCCCCACGATTTGATAAAGGTCAGTTTCCCTAAGAATACAAGGAGTCATTCAAGCTATCTCGTTATACCTCACTCAATAGTCGATTGTAGACGTCATTTCAGCTCGGTGCGTATTTGCTTTCTGTGGAATTCACTAGCACAGGATATTGTGAACACTGGTGCGATCCGTGATTTCAGATCAAAACTGGATGCTTATATCAAAGAGCACTCAACTATCGGCCCTGTGTATTGGCCCCATATGAACCTACGCAAACCAAACATCGCAATTGATTTTAATTGAATCCTATATAATATATATATATATATCTATAATATATATATGATATAAGGGTAAACGTAATCGTCTTCTGTAGCCAGAGCAATAATTGCGGCATCATACCTTGTGGGTGAATCCCCGAAAGGTTTCGAGGTAATAACGTCGGTTTTAATCTCCATTTTATGGGCTCTGATGGCATAAAATTAAGGCTTATTGGTTCTGTCACTTTTGATATAACTGATTCACGATTTATCGTTGAAAAAGCATTTAACTTTACAATAACCATAATATGTAAATAGGGGTAGGCGTTTTTGTTGCAGGGAACTCTCACCGACGATGCTAATTCACCTTCATATTTTAATGTCACCAACCAACTGAACCATCTTGCTGATATTTGCTATTGGTAAATCGCTCATGGGGTTTAGCAATAGTATTAGTCCACGCAGCGATCCTTGTCGAGCAACGCCAGTGACATTGATTAGCTTAGAAAATAGACCATCCACAGGAAATCTGATGTATCGGCTGCAAAGATTGTCTCGTATCCTTTCATATAGTTTCCCAACGACACCACATGTTTCTGTAGCTTGATCGAGAATAAATTATTATCAACTTTATTAAAAGTTTTCATAATTATATTGGTTTTGAAGTTCACTAAACAAGTAACATGGGAAATGGATCTATGAGAAATGTCCGAGAAATTCAATTCGGTTGAGTCGATAGTATCATGCATTTGATATTTTTTTCAATCAATTCTAATAATTTCACAAAACGATTAAATCAGCAATCTGAATGCTTTAAATGGAAAAACGAAGATAGTTCTTATTTAGATGTTGTTTGCAACATATATTTGGCATCTTATTCCATTGCTAAACATGAGCTTTAGCTGACATGGAATTTCATCCCAGTGATAAATCCTATGCTACTGCACGACCATTCGGATACAGGAACTAGATCATTCATTTTGTACTTTAGTATGAATAATGGGAAATCAATCATTGGTCTTTCGTTCATTGTTTTTTGCGTTTTTCGTTGCGCAATACAGGCGATCGAAACCCGAATTTTTAGATGAATTTTCGAATATTTTCGAACCTATGTAAATTAAAATTTGAATCTGACGCAAGAAAGATATTTCGTGGCTCAATTTTCAGAGAAAAATATATAAGGGTACTCGAATAAGATTTAGTTGTAAGCATCAATGTGTTTAGCACCTTGGATGAAAACCGTTTATTGTACACTTAGTTTCGGAATGCTATCCTACATTGGTATATATACCAAGCGCACTGCTTCAAAGCGATTTTCTTTTGCTTCTCGACTAAACTATTTGGTTGATTACGTGGCTCGAAACGGGGTAAATATAATGGCTATAATTTTACAGGTTTCAGCAAATGTTCTGTATGCACGATTGTAATATTCAATTCAGGTTTTGGCTATTGTTCTATAGTAACATGATTGAGAGGATTATTTGGTATCACGTTTCGTGAAACATGACTTTCAGACACATCCAAAATAAAATTTACACGAAAATTAAACTGCAGTTACGATTAGCTACATCAACTATAACAGACGGGCTGAGCTGCCGAAATGAAATTACTCGCTGTCTGCAAAGGCAATTTAAGTAGTATTAAGTTCATAGTGTATGAGAAGGTACGAACTACGGCAGGTGAGTTGAGGTCAAAGCTAGATGAGGTCCTAACTTTTATTCTTTTATTTACCCACAGATCGAAGATATCTTATCAATAGTTAATCACAGCTATCTGCGTTTCCTATTCAGCAGTCTATTGCGTTACCATTCAAAACCCGAGAACAGAGCTAATCGTTAACCAACTACGATTTACACATTACGGTGGAATGCTAATTGGTTAAAACCTGTATTACACACATGAGACAATAACAAGTTACAAATCCATCTTTCGATCAGCGAATCTTGTGAAAACAACAAACTCAGCTGCCGTTATGTGCCGGTTGTCAATTAATCTGATTTTTCAGTCTATCACATACAAAACGACACATTTGACTGAGCTCGCCGAATTCGCATATCATCCATTAGCTGCTGAAATTCACTATCTGCTCTAGTTTTGGAACAGGTTGTCACCCAACTCATTGTAATGCAATTGTTCCGAAACAGATATTCTTTTGCTCTAGTTGTCGTTTGTCTTGTTGGCATTTCTTGCACTTGTTCTAACACGGAGTATGGTATTCTGTGTATCAATTAAGAAATCATTGTTGACACTCTTCACTAGTGAACTTTACGCCTCTATACCAGCAATACATACATACATATAATCTTCAACAGGGGGATGGTCAAAAGGATTTTTCCTGTTTGTGTGGCCACATCTGCATTCATCGTTCTGGTGTTGTGGATTGAATTTTCGGTTCACTTCTCGCAATAAAATACTATCGGAACTTCAATGAGTTAAATGGTCTATTTTGATTACAAGAATTCTGATTTTTATATGTTGTTATTCATAATTATGAAAATTTAGATTTCGGTTTGCGAAATGTTGTCTTTTAAGATCTTCATATGTGAAACTACCAAAAAACATTAAATGCCTGTGAGCGGTGCTGATGCAAGTATTTCGCATCGCTAAACACATTTCAACGTGAATATTCGGCAACTATAAGCGTTAATAGCAGTTAATTTCACCGAAACGTAAACATCGAACACGGTTTACGGTCAATTCCCTATGTCCCACGAGCAAAATAAACGAAAGCGACAGATTATTTCTTATAAATAGCAACGTGCACGGCTGCATTTATTATTGCGCATTAACGTCACTTTTAACGTTTTAAATGCAGTAGTTTCAATTGACGCGCTAAATGTGGCAAATGGACAGAAAATCCAAGGTCAATTGTACGATTCAATTTACGGCAAATACATATACCTGCAAAATAAAATATACACATGAATATCCAATGAAATTTATAGTTTCAAATTTCTACCAAGCCATTGTTGGAGAAATTAATTATTTATGCTTATGTAATGATGCGAAATCCAAGTGAAAATAGGCATTCAGGAAAGCTCTTATGCATGAGCGCGCGTATCTCTCAATCACAAAGTTACTGGGACCGCTAGGCATAAAATCTACTGAATTTTGTTCACAAATGAGTCATTTGGTGATAAAACAATTTCAGATCGCGGTTTCAGAGAAATAATTTCAACGTAATAAATTCTAGAACGTGGTATTTGTTGCGTAAGCACAGAACAGCATGTCAACAGAGGGAAACCCGGAATTCATAAGCATTGCAGTCATTGGCCGGCATATTCACTACACTAAAAGTTACGACTAGGTCGTCTTTTTATTGTTACGCTCGCATGAAGTGCGATCATACCCTGCGACTGGAGGCGCACTGTCTGCAGTTATCTGGTATGGAAAGTACGATCAGGATGTCATGAAAAAGCGGAAATGGTAGCCGTTTTTGCGGTGTTAAACTCCATAGTTACAGTCAGTACGACCACAAACCGCATGCATTGATTTATTTTAGTTGACTTGATAAATCACATAAGTAAATGCGCATAATACTGCTTATTCATCTCTCGCTGGTAACAATTACGGCACTATTTGTGGTTCTGAAAATTCCACTTTTTATGTATGAAAAAAGCAACTTGGATCCAGGCAAAGTACAGCACAAACAGAGAGGGCGTGTAGGTTAAGATTCTGTCAGGTTTCCCATGCATAAAAAGATATATACCATGAGTGAATGGCAGTGAGACTCCATCCATGCATCCGTATGCAGCTCAGTAACTTTAGAAAATCAATTTAGAACAGTGTTAACGGTCCAGCACTGGAATACTGAATAATTGTACATCCGCGCATCAAGTAAGCGAATCAAAATAGACTCAAACGTTCACTATTATGACGTTTACGCCTAATATTGTTTCCAAGCGAATGGTTTAAATTTGTCCGAAGTAACAACGTGGGGTCATGGTCGCTTGATTTTGTATTTGGACATTTTTTGTTACGCAGAAGTGCAGATATTTCCTAAGCATGCCTGACACCCAGTAAGCAGGTATTGACAATTTATTACTACTTCGTTGGACTTTAAGAACGTGTCTGCTAATAAAAAATCCCAGCAATATGTGGCTTAAAATATGTTCAAAAAATACTGTGAATTGTATAAACATTCATACATAAATTCAAAAACGCATATCGTTTGCTGAAAACCTAGTAGAATGCAAACGATTTCCTTTTCTGATAGCCCAACCGTCAAACGATTTCATTGCGTATCTTTTCGTTAGTTATTACTACTCGTGAGTAATTTCGCGTGAAAAATAAATAATACACATCCGGAATCAACTTGGATTCACTACAAAAAACGTAATTTTTAAAAGAAAACTGTCATTTCCGTTTTGATTAAAGTAGTGCGATTCTACCATTATTGGTTAGGAACCTCAGGTCTTACATCACAAAGCTTTCCATTAGTGACCGTACGAGTTTCGATTAGCTTTAGTCTACCACTCAAGCTACTGCTTGATCTACTAACGCGTCGTTTCTGTGAGATCATCAGGGTCCTAGAGCAATTTCATATATTTGAGCAGATTTAGCACAATGTTTGAGAAACGCAGTCTCCGAAAAATTCATCGAACAAGTAACGGTAATTCTTCTATCGATAAAGCAGAATGTCAGCTCCCCATCAATCCGTACTTTGTAGTTGCCCACAGACCAATATGGTTGGATACTTACTAACATTTGGCTATCGATTAGCAATGAATTGCCAATCAGTGGGTAATTTATGGGTACTTTCATTCTTCTACCAAAAAACAGGAATTTTGTATGAACTAACAGAACTAGAAGAAGGGCACAGCTTCATTCGAAAATGTTCAAAAGTTAAGCTTAAGAATAATGTTGAAAGAACAAAATTAATACTAACTTTACCACTCATGTGAAAATCGGGTATAAAACGAAACCAAGTCACACAAAACAAATGCTCTTCAATTTTGCAGCCGAACCGTGACCGGAAATCACGGTAACTATGACAACGAACGAACGTATAAAAAGATTCAATAAAAATTCACCGACAAGTGAACAGTATTTATTAGGAATACAAAAATTAATGAAAAAACCTAATAAGGAAAAAATAAAAACAAGATTAAAATGCTATGCGCCGAAGATAAAATTTACATGACAAAAAAGATTTTCCTAAATGCGAAACATTTTAAAATAATGATTACGATGTCACAGCACAATAAATACGACAAAGGCTGAACTGTACATGTCATGTTACACCAGACGCCAAATCGGGAATGTGGGCAAATCGAGGCGTCGTCGATTGATTGACTGTTCTCTCGGGGTAATTCAGACACGTTGTCCGAGAAAATGTCCACTCCATGGCAGCGGGGATTCTTTGCGACTGCCCCGGAGCGTTAGACAGCCGATGAGAACGAGGATAAGAGCGATCGCTGCTCCTGTCGCGATCACAACCACTTCACCGGATGTCAATTTGAGAGGACGTTCACCTCCTAGAGTGAGGCAAATATCAAATATTCAAATTGTTCCAAAGATTGGTTGAAAAAGTTAACAAAAGCTTGGTTATATATTGACGTTATTAAGATTACGAGAAAATATGCTCACGTAAATCAAACATTAACTAACCGACATTTTTACTGTAGCGAACGCATTCCGTCCTGTCAACATTGTCCGCAAAATAGGTTAATTTGTGCAATTCAGACAGCGAACTCACACACACGATATCCGAATACAAGTGCAAATTGTGTGTATCCCCAAATCAGAATCTTGAATGTACTACTTTTAATTAGATTGATTGTACCGTAATCAAGCGGCATTTGCACAGTACGGCTGGCTGCGCTTTGAGGTAGGTCTCAACATTTTATCTCAAACGATTCTATGTATGGCACAAACTATTGAGCTTTCTGCTGAGTTTTTGACCACAGTTAATATCCAGCGAAAGTTGAATGTGGCGTACGTTATAACAAAAAAATGACATGAGTTCTGATTTCAAGGGAAGGGAGATTGAAGCTTTCCAGCAAGAAATCCAAAACCATTTTCGGTCTTTGTAGTAAAAAAACGTTTAATGATCGCAGACCATGGCCTAAATCTGATTTTTGGACAGCGACGGCACAGGGTAGATCTCCAATTCCTCGAAAGTCATGGGAAGAATAATTCATAGAGTACAGTACGCCCAGGTCAAGAAAGTGCACGAAGAAGAATAACATCGTGTCTCAAAATAATATCTAACGGGCTATACTACTGGCATTATAGTTTGAGGAAACAACTGCTTCATTAATAATTTATTCACACTTTACTTCCAGCTACTGATAATTTTCTGCACCCATGGGTTTCGTTTATGTAGTCACGGTAATCCACTAATTTACTTTGCACTCAGTCCGCACGAATGTGCAATCGTGCAGCATTTCTGTGCTGTGCGGCTAACATGGTGCTAAATTGATTGGCCAACGATGGTGAGCTGCATGCTGGAACATGCTGGAGTCTCACTACCATTTCGAGTTCCCCATCTGTCTAGGCCTGGGCAACCTGACAGTATCTTAGCCGACATGCAGTCCCTTACCGTGCGGCACTTGGCCTGGATCAGGCTTGTGCTTCTTCTTCTTTTTTTCTTCTTCTTCTTCTTTGCACTCAGTTGGACAATTCACAAGTGTGAAGCTGGGAGAAAAATCTTCAAATACTAAAGGCAGTTTGATGGATATTTCATCCCAATTATGCTACTTGATAACATCATTAAAGATACCACATTATTATGGCACAAGATAACCTCGTTAGAAAATTTAGCTCCAGTAGCATGCTATTTGATATTTCAAGTTTTCGTACAGAATCGCGAAAAAAAAACCCGCACAAACCAACGGCCCATCGGATTTTCAAAGTGCATCACCAAATCGCACTGCGGTTTGATAAAAGCAAACAGTCCACAGCGAGAACTCCTCAGGCGGCTGAGAGTTTTACTCGCAGAATGAATTCAGTGCTTCGGATGAGACTAAACCGTGACATGCTTACGGTAGTATGGGACAGATGGAAAGGTTGCATTACAGGTCACGTTCAACAAGTTTTCGTGACAAATAAAATAGGCAAAACAAACTAGGAATTCATAGCGGTCTTTGGGGTTCAAATATGAAACATGCATCTCGGAGGTTTTGCGAATAACATAGCTGTCCATAATTTAGTTCATTACGCAAAAAACGAAAAATGTTTGTGACCAATCGGTGAACCATATCCATAAAAAAGAAGTTTGTAATGAATCCGTTAGAATCCTTTGTTGGTTATGCTTCACGTCTGAGATACAAACTTCGTCTGATTAACCATCTCAGTACGAACAGGGATCATGTTTAAATAACCTTCACCTGACCAATCATAAGCTGGTTAGGTACTGCAATACAATAAAATTTCGTTCATAAAAATGCATAGCACACACACATCATTGGAAAAGTATCAATCGTCATTTTGCGGTGAGATATAAAGCGAAATAAGGGTGGGGGAAGCGAGTGACGAATCGCACGCAAACCGAGGCTTATCTTAAGTTGAATTTCATGCACCGAGTCAGCTGAACAAACAAACCACGTCGCTGAGATTGCTGCAGCGCTCACATTCATGTTGACGCAAGCAACCAAATCAAAACACCAAGGCAGTGTGTCTCTTGCCAGCACATGCATTGAGGACACCTGGATCATGGACAAGCGCAGGCAGAGAAATGCAAGCAGGTTACATACGTGATTTCACGGTTTTCTCGTTGCGTGAAGAAGAAGTTGATGTCAAATTCAGGAAAGCTAGCGGGGGTATCCAAAATAGGAATGGTGATTGAGTGAAAAGTTTCAGCGTTTTACAAAGTACAATAAAGCAGTAAATGTAGGATCGTCCTGGAGAACGCCACAGTGAAAAAGAAGTGAAGTGGAGTTAAGAAGATACAGTGTAGAATAATAGGCTGATTATAAGCGAACGACGATCAAAACGAGGTTATGATGTGAACACGCTGAAAAGTGATTCGTAATAGGAAAATACAAAATTTGAAGCATCGAGGCGAAAGTTGAAAACGTTTCGAAAAAAGACTCAAATAAACGAGCATGGGAAATAACGGATAACATTAGTAAAGTACAATGAACCTGGAAACAACCAATGGAGAACTTTCGAGTTTATCGACTCTGACCACACCATCCGAAAGCGTCACTATGACAGTTATTACATGGAACCGTAATTGGCCGTACTTCTGAGAACAATTTCGCGCCAAACTGTTGAGAAAGCTATAAAGAATATGGGTGTGACATGGGAGCAACTGGCAAGCAGAGCAGAGGAATCTTTTGTTTTTTATTAATCTATCAGGTTAATCGGAATGGTGTGCTTCAAAAGATAGCGAAGAGTTTTCATGGGCGAAAAATGTTCCGTTGGCTCAAAGCTTACCGGGACAGAGGACATAGACACGTCGCGTTGGAGTATGGTCGGTATATTGCCTCCCGGTGACAGCGCACTGAACTTCATTCAGACCGATTAATGCGAGTTGCGTGCAGTCCACATTCAACACCGACCGCGTGATTGTCATTTCACGGGTGGATGGGTTCTGGTCGCAATGTCCCGACTCAATCTGGTTGGGACCCTTCGTGGTCAGGCCTGGTTTGCTCATTGTCTGTGAAGAGAAAAATAAGCCCATATTTATCATAATGATTGTGATGCAACTGATGCTAGATTGATAAACTTGAAAATTGATTCACTTAAACTGAAACAAAATAGGTATATTTTCATGCATTATTTCTATGTAATTCCATATAATGAATGAAAAGTAGTATACGTCAGAAGGTTGATATTCAAGCTTGAAAGGTGTTGTGGTGAATGTAAATGAAGAATTATTCGGGATCTCCATGAGATCTTGCCGCTAGTATACGAGTGATGTGAGCAACAAAAAAGCATGAATAAAATGAAAGTGTTACTTCGCTTGACGCATAACAACTGTGATTTTGTGTTTGAAGACTGATGTTCATTTTAGAACCCTATTTGCAAGTGGATTCCAACTTAAACTTTGATGAATACTTTTCAAGTCGTTATACAGTATTCGCTCATACAAAAACCCTTAAAATTGTTAAAGGATAAGAGCAGTTTTGGGGCAAATTCGCCTATGACACCGAAGCTTCATTAAAAAATGGTAACCACAAGGAACACGAATCGGCAGCATTCCACCCACCCCCCTATGGTAGACCCTACCGATAACCAATGTATGGTGAGTCACGTGATCAAGACTATGATCAGTTAGGCGAATTACGGAACACGGCGAGCTCTAGCCGATTGCAATTAAATTTCTTTGTATATTTTTTCTACTACACGATCGTCAGTTTGTCTTCACACTCTTGTACAAACAAAATCAGTGTATCTGGCAAAATCATGCCCATGAAAAGAACAATCGGAGATATGGATTTGATCAACTTTCATAGGAATGGTGAGATGATTGTGCCGGTAGACTTTGAGTGTGTTTAGGGTATGAAAGCATAAGCTCAATCCAGGCAATGTGTTGCACTGTCATGTATGCATGTATGTATGTATGTATGTATGTATGTATGTATGTATGTATGTATGTATGTATGTATGTATGTATGTATGTATGTATGTATGTATGTATGTATGTATGCATGTATGTATGTATGTATGCATGTATGTATGTATGTATGCATGTATGTATGTATGTATGTATGTATGTACGAAAGCAAAAGACTGATCCATGGAATGTGTTGCACTGTCACAGACTGCACATGGGCTAGATACTGACAGGCTGCCCAGGCCAAGGCAGATACGAGAAAGAAAATAGAAATGGCAGTGAGACACCAGCGTGTTCCAGCATGCAGCTTACTACCCGTGGCCAATCAATTTAGCAAAGTGTTAGCCGCACAGCGCCGAAGTAATGCACAAATGCCTATCCGTGCATAAACTTTGAGTAGGAAAAAATCATTCCTTTGACAGATATCACCATTGTTTATTGATAGTCTTTGCTCACATTTGATTACCCCGTACACTACGCAGCGCACAATTAAAAAGCAGAGCTATTACGGTCAAACCAGGGTTGTTTAAAAGCGAATAGTACAAAACTGGTTGCAATTGTAATGTAATCACATAAAAAAGAATTGTGAGCCATCGATTGGAAAATTCTCGGAATCAATCGAGTAAACGTCATGCTAGAGAGAAATTTGTATGCAATCGGGTAGAGAAAAATTTTGGGAACGTTTTTCTGCTCACACAGCGCGCGATAATCAGCCCCGGGAACATGATTTAGTGTCACCCCATCCACCACCACCCTCTGAACGTGCCACATTGAAGCCTATTGTAAACCTCGTGGTAACAAAATCACGCAGATCAGTTGGTCGATTTTCATGCTACAATGTGTGAATACACCTCAGGAAAACTGTGAATGAACACGATCGAAGTTGATTAACATCGCGGCTCACCCGCAAAAGTGCATCGTTGAAACGGTTACACTGGACTAGTCTTTTGAATTGCTAAAGTTGCTAAGTTTGCCGGCAATAAGATGGTCTGGCAAGGAGTTGAGCACTAAAGTACGCAGATATGATCATAATTCAACCAATGGTCAATTTTTCATTATAGTTTCAAAATGTAACCTTTTAGTTGACTACTTTCGCACGTTAGTCACAGTACAAATTGACATTGAACATTTTTGAGCAACGGTTCGTTTCTGACACAGAAGCTTCGTAAGAACAAGGGTTTAAGGATTAAGCGGGTGTTTACAGTGAACTTAAAACTAGAATCAAAGAAAACCGTGGGCATGTGGAAAGGCAGCTCCAAGATGTGAAGGATTATCAATCTCTTATTCCTGATTAAGCCTAGACGGAGAACGTATTAGAAACTGACCATAACGTGGAAGTGTTAAGATGCGGTATGAAACCGTATGGCCAACGCTTACATGCGGAGGCAGACGAAAGCGTGAAGTCATGTCGATTTGCGGTCAATAAGATGGACTGGTCAGAGATCTCTACAATCTGGTGCTCAGCAGTTAATTTAGCTAGGCACTATTTCACATGTAAGCTACAGTTTTAGCCGACCTTGACCCATTTCGCTTGTATCAGATTGACACGAATACACAGCGTGTTAGACAAATCGGCCATGGATCCTAGTCTTGTCAAAGTTCCTTGAGCCCCTCTTAGGATTAATATAGGCTGCTTAGTGTTAACGCCAGACAGAGGTGGTGAGTGGAATGTTAGTTAGTCTTATCTATTGTGGTACTCACATCCAAAGGTTGTCATAGCCGGGGGTGGCAGTGGGGATAAGCTCCCACTGTTTATAAAATGCTCCCATTTGGCATGCGTCTCAAATAGGCTCTGACAACCAAGTCCAGCTTCTGGCCTGCACAAGTGGCTCTCCGAGCCCGGCGGAACTGCTTCTACCAACAAGAGAAGGGGCGAGGGCGAGTGACTGGCGCCTGAAAACCAGTTTGCTTCGGGCAGATGTAGCTCGTTAGCCGGGGAGGGCATTTCATCTAAGGGAAGGAAACCCTGATTTTAAACCTCCGCTGCCTTGTGGGATACCCGATCGCGGGAAAGGCTTCGGGAGAAAACCCTGAGGAAAAAACCTGGAACAGAGTCTGGTAGACCACCTCTTTCTGACAACTCCCTGCTGCCTTGCAGGTCGCACTTGGTTGTGCAAAGGCTAGAGAAGCTGACTCGAACAAACGCCGAGTGGTGCTGGGGACGCCGCTTTGTACCCAAATTCCCAAGAATCTTCTTTGAAGCCGACTCATCCTCCAGGAGGAGATAGTCGCACCAAAGTAAGTAAAGTACTCACATCCCTACTTAGTCTTGTTCCTTGTCCTGTCTATCAACTTTGGTCTGACGTAGATTCTGTTTCAAAAGAGAAACAATCCCAAAATTGCTCAAAACGATTGTACACAAAAAAATTGAATAAATTTTAAAATGCATAGCATTAGTGAAGTAGCCGTTGGGGTGGAGACAGCAATGTCATCTCGATGACACATCTCTAGTATGAGATTTGAAGTGTGAATAAGCATGTGATTACAATTACAACTAAAAGCAATTAAACTACTAATATTATTTCCATGTACAGCTTTGCTACACTGGCATAGTGGTAACGAGACAAGCAGTAGGATGATTTGTATGCCAACTGACAACAACTGTAGCATGGTGTGTGACACGAGGATAGAGCTGACAACAGAAGCGAGGAAAAATAAGAGCAAAACTATCGGGCGCTGTGAAGTCGACCATAAAGCCATCAAAAGTTGACAGAAGAATATGGTTGACGTGTGCATACGCAAACAGGAAACCGGTATAATCGAGTGATGATGGGATGAGTCATTGCAACGAGAGCATTCAATCGAAGTAGCTAAAATGGTCGAACGAAAACCGAGGGACAATGTGATTTTGTGAAGAGGTGCACAACTTAAACACTACATTATTGATGTCATTTTCGTTCCGCGAGGAAGGACACATGAAGTACGCTTCATACGGCTAGAATGATAAATATTTAATGAAGACAAATAACCAGGACCGTGGCGCGGGTTTAGTGCACTTTTAGAGCTGGACGGGGACCGATCAGGTGAGATGATATGTGCAAGTGTAAAAGAGGAATTTCCGCTTATGAACTCCCTGGAAATCTACTGGCAAATATAGAATTTAATTGCTTAGATTCGGTGATAAGATGTCATACATACCTGTAATTTTGGTTTAATGAAGCTCTGTGTAGCAACATCGTTCCAGCAAAATAAAACGCATCCCTCGTAATGTTTTGGCCTACTGGAAAATGATTTTTCGCTAAGTAGAAGAGGTATTAAGGTTATCTCAAGATTGAGTTGTTTCCGTGAATGCAACAGACTGATCAAAAAGATTTCTTCTGACAGTGCAAATCCACTGAACAATACCCTTGTTGCCTGCAAATCCTTTTCATCTACCCGAAGCAAATATTTCATTCCTCATTCAAGAACTAATAAATTCAGAAACTCTTGTTCCTTACCTTGCATGACAAATGGTTAACCAATCGATGACTGTTTTAGAGTTGAAGATACGCATAACAATTTGAAAACTGATGTTCGAAGCCCCTCGCCTTTTTATAACTTCATTTTCAAATTTCAGTAGCATGTCTGTCTAGGCCTGGGTAACCTGACAGTATTTCTACTAACGTGCAGTCTTTATTGTGTGGCACTTTGCCTGGGTCAGGCTTGTGTGAATTCATACATTTCATTTCTCTGTTAATTTTGGGGAGAAATTAATTATATTGCTGAAAATTCGTGTACACGAATAAAATGATTTTCTTCTCCTGATTATTGATGAGTGAGATGTGTTTTAACGCTATCAGATTAGTTCGTAAAATTGTGCTGATGTCAATCGATTATTATACGTATGTGTCAACATCTATGGACACTTGAAGCTTGTGAACATCTCCTCCTTCGATTCCTTGCAAGCAAAATCGCATCCTGATGTTATGTGAGTCAAAGGACAGCGATTTAGATCGATGTAAATCTCTCCTACTACGAGATGACCATTTCCGAAACCGATGTTGGGAAATATAAAACCTCATGGTGCATGTCTTATCTCAGGAAAACCTTGCGTGTATGCTGTCCAATCTGTGACATTTTTTTACAAAACGATGGTTTCAAAGTTTGACTCTGTATAACATGATGCGAGATACAACGGTGAATTAAACGAAAATGTATCGAACAACGATTGCTGACCTGATTCAATATTAGCCAAGAGATGTTGGCATTCGGAAAACCGCACGTTGTTTGACAAGTCAGCTGCAGCGCGAACCCCGGTCGTAAGTCGTAGGGATTGGTTCTGGTTCCAAGGCCAATGTTTTGGGCGGGTGGAGAACCGTTTGAACCCGGTCGTGAAGCTCCACCATCGTCCGCTGTGTTTGATGATAATCTACCGTCATCCATGAAAGAGGACGCAGTTTGAGAGAGCAGGCTGGTCACGCGCATTTGTTGCAACTCGGCAGGAGCTGAAAAGGCGATTGAAAAACTGGCAAGTTAATGGATACAGCGTGAACTTAGAGTAAGCGTGTGTGATAAGAAAACTCATCTACGTAGCT
>JACCGJ010000868.1:0-14477 GCA_013407085.1 Atriophallophorus winterbourni
ATATTCATCCGTTGATTTTACGAACTCCTCCAGTACTTCTGATTAGTAGGTGAGTCGAGGACTCGAGGACATAACTTTAAGTTGCAGAAGGCTAAAGCTGAGTAATGCGAGCACGCTATCCACGCGGTTGGTGAACACTTGGAACTCTCTACCGAAGGGGCTCCTGTCTCCACCATCTGAACAGCTATTCAAAAGCGCGTTGGATCAGCATTTGTTGAGGCGGATGGACTTGATCCACGGAGTGATATAGTGGTGTTCCTCTACTCTCAGGGCTTGCCTTGCCAGCAGAAGTCACCCATATCTATTACTGTGATGAAGCTTAAACGGGATTTTATCCCTTCTACTTTCGATTCAGAAGAAGAAGAAGAAAACACATCCAGACATAAATCTGGCTCGAAGCACACGGTATCAAATTATCGCCCAGTTAACCACACAGCAATACTATCTATATTACTTGAAAAATGGTGAAAAAAACTATCTTAAATCGCTTATCTCCAAGTTTCTTCTCTAGAGCTCTACATGGCTTCCTGAATAAAAGATCTTGCATTACATGCCAGCGTGAATACCTTGATTTTTTACTACTTCGATTGAGGAAGGTTTGACGGTTGTAGTTGTCTTCCTAGGCAAAACTAAAGCATTTGATACTGTTACTCATAAGTTATTATTATCGAAACTTGAATTATATGGCATCCGTGGTAATCTTCTTTTCTTACCGATCGCACTTACTCTGTTGAAGTTGATGGCCACAGACGTCGCAGCCTAACTATTCCTAGTGGGGTGATTCAGGGTAGCGTACTATGCCCCTTACTGTTTCTTAATGATCTGCAAAGTGTTGTGAACCATTAAACTCTTTATCTTCCCTGATGACATAAAAGTCGTCCTATCATTTCCACCTAATGAAATGCCACAAACTCTGATATCCCTTAACACTGATCTTGCATCTCTATCAAGATGGGGCGCACGATGGGGATTAGAATTTTCGGCTCCTAAGACACACATAACCAACCGTTACGCTTCAGGATATGTCCCGAAGCCTTGTTCAGTTGCTGTCTGGCACTAAGCGTCTTCTTGGAGTGCTTGCTTAACCTTGTATTTTGTCAAGTGGAGTGACGAGGAAAGCTTGTTACGATGCATGGCAGTGAAAACTGCCAAACTTGATTGAGTGCATGTTCCATTCGAGGTATAAACACATCATCCCAGTTTGTTTGTGCTTAATCTTCTATAGAATCCGTAGCTACCAAATCCCACCCTTTCCCATCATTTACGATTTTTTCATGGTTGTGTGGCAATTAAACGGTGTAATGCTGCACCCGATGATAATGATTACATTTAAGTTACCGATTGCGTATTGGTCCTGTTATTCGATGTATGCATGAACTCATAAACCTGGATCCAGGCAAAGTGCTCACAGTGATAGAATTCGCGTTGACAGGTGGACTAATACCAGTTGCGCTTGTTCGTTCTGCTTGTTGTAAATGTGTCGTTTGCGCACCAATTTCCAGTCCACGTGAGATTTATGGTTGATCGTTTTAAGTAAGAATGAAACAATCGCGGATGCAGTGAACAATCAACTATCGCTAAAGGTCTCTCCCTCTTAATGTACTGGTCCACGACTTGGTAACCTGACAATATTTAGCTCACATGCGATGTATTACTTGCATTTCTATTTCACATGCAATCTATTGCTTGCGTTTCTATTTCTTTTGTCATGTCTATCTAGGACTGGGCAATCTGACAGTATCTTAGACAACGTGCAGTCTCTGACTGTGTGGCACTTCGCCTGTATCAGACTTGTGCTTTCACGTCATCAGTCCACGTGCAGTCTCTGGCTGTGCGGCACTTTGCCTGGATCAGGTTTGCGCTTTCACATCACACATTTGTTACTCTGCGACGCTTTGTCTGGATTCGGGCTTTCATTTCATGATTACATACTGTTTTATATGTAAAACATTTTATCGCGAACTTCTATTTCAATTATCGTCAAATTAAACTTATTTATTTCTTACAGGATCAATTAAATATTTCAGAATTTTCTATCGATAAAACCCATGATAAACACCCCACCTGCCACTTTGCGTAAACATGTAAAATTGAAACTAGTTTATCATGTTATTGGAATGATAATCGGTCTTATTTTGCTAATTTGCCATCTCGCCGGCCTACAATACGCAGCAATATTTGCTTGTATTTCTTGCAGTAAGTTGAGTTCGCTTCATCCGAGTGAAACTTGAGTAACCTTTTGTATCCTTGGTTTGTATGTCGATATTCAGTTTCTCAGAGGTCATTGGAGAACCTGGTCGTATATTTTACGGCGTTTCATCTGGACCGGTGCCACAGGATCAGTATGTGCAATTTTGGGTCTCGCTGTTCTCTCATATCGATTGTTTCAAAATCGTAAGTTTTACGTTTGTAACGCGATGCAATCTAGATGACGCTTCCCCGTCTGCAGTTTTATGGATGATTGCGACTTTACACTGGACTGTCATACTCGCATACTCGTCGAGGAAATATAATCATATCTGCACCGATTCCTATTCGCTTTCAAAGGGCTCGAATTAATGGTGTAACATATCTAATATATTGCTTTTTCATGAATCTTGTGTTTCGAGTTGTGATTTTTGACCAGGAGATGACGGCAGTCATTGTGCGAAAGCTCTACTCGTTCACGAAACGCGAATGGTTACATGTTCCGCTTGAAGTTTAGGCACGTCATCCCAGTTTATTTTATCTCACTATTCTATTGATTCCGTAGATTTTAAAGTCCGACCCCTCTCCGTCTTTTATGTATTAGGGACTATCCGATGTAATTTTCGCCTCGATGATGATGATGAACCTCTTAGGAAACTCAAATCTAGTTCCACAACGGCGATTAAGTCCTTCAAACGAGCCAGGCTGAATATAAACAAGAGAATAAGTTTGGATTACATTTGCGTGCATTTCCATCACCCCACGACCGGTTTCAAGTAGTGACAGTACGATCGGGATCAACATACCTTGAAATAATGGTCAAGTGGTAAACACAGTTGTAAGCCCGAAGCCGGGTAACGTAACATAGTCATTGGCTGTACATGGACCGATACCCCACCAGGTTGCCAAAGCATAGACATGTATGAGAAAATTAATAACGGTGGTGAGAATGTCGTGTTTTCTACCATGCAGTTCATTACCAGTGTCGATCAATCGAGTACAGATGTAACTTCATAAGCGCAGATACACAGCCGTGTCATCGTGTTTTGCTTAGACAACCTCTGCTTTCAGTCGTCGCGAATTCCATAGTCAGCGTGCCTTTACATACCACGGCATTACACTGGTAGCGTGTACTGAATGCTTAACTAAATAGCTATGGATTCTATAGAAGAGTTAGTACAAACAAATTGGGATGAGGTGCCTACACCTCGAATGTAACAGGCATTCGATCAAGTTTCGTGAACGAGTAGAGCGACATCAACACAACAGATTCCTTGCGGCTTTCAATGTTTCGTGTACATTCTAAAGGCTGTATATCAATTAATTAATTTCACCGTAAACACGTGTAAGACGGATAATAATAGTTGAGGAAATAAGCGCGACATCCAAGCATTCTGTCTATTGGAAGAAATCATATCAAATACCTCTTCGTGTTAAGGAAACCGAAGATAAGCACCGACTGGGATGTGCAATCGTTCAGTACTTCTGTGCTGTGCATGTATGAAAGCACAAACCTGATCCAAGGAAAGTACCGCAGTCATTGATTGTCAAGTTTCCCGGGCCTGTAAAGATATGAGAATGGAAATGTCAGTGAGACTCCAGCGTGTTTTCTCGTGCAGCTTGCTACCGGTAGCAACTCAATTTAGCACGATGTTGGCTGCGCAGCATTGCATGATTGCACATCCGTGTAGCTAACATAGTCCTTAATTCATTTGCCACCGGTACTTAGCTGCATGAAAAAACACGCTGGATTTTCTCTGTCATTTCTATTTTATTTTCCTTTTTCTTATATGTATGGAGGCCTGAGTGACCAGATAGTATCTTAACCCACATGAATCTACGGCACTTTTCCTGGATCCAGCTTTTGCTTTCATGCATACTGGCTCTGTGCGAACTAGTGCCTGCAAATATTGGCGGCTATGGAAACATCAAGTTGGACTTGTCCATAACTGCAACCGTGCGAAAGTGTGCAAGCGCCATTCAGAGATGTGCTTCTTTGGTCCAATCTAACAAACGATACTAAGGTGCAATCGAGCAACATTTATGTACTTCCTAGGTAACCTCATGCTCAACGGATTAAAAACCGGTAGAGATGCTTGCAGGAACAGGGTATCACGCTCATTTCCATTTTATTACCGTCATCTAGGCCTCAGCAGCCGGACAGTGTCTTAAATCACGTGCCTGTTCCTGTTATTTTTTCTTTCTCGTATCTGTCTAGGCCTGGGCAACCTGACAGTATCTTCGCCCACGTGCAGTCTCTGACTGCGGCACTTTGCATGGATAAGGCTTGTACCAAATCACGTGCCGTTTATAACTGTTTTCTTGGCTTCGGGCTCATGATTTCATAATTACCTATCCATCGTTATGGTCGTATTCCAAACGATTTACTTTATGGTTAGTCTCAAATAGCCTCTTACAACCAAGTCCAGCTTCTGCGAGTGGCTTCCCGAGCCGGCGGAACTGCTTCTACCAACAAAAGAAGGGGCGAATCGAGTGACTGGCGCCTAAAAACCAGTTTGCTTCGGCAGATGGAGCTCGTAACCTGGGAGGGCATTCCATCTAAGGGAAGGAAAACCCTGATTTTAACCTCCGCAGCCTTGCGGGATACCCGATCGCGGGAAAGGCTTCGGGAGAAAAATCTGGAGCAGAGTTCGTAGAGGTTAGTTGGTGCACACCACCTTTTTCTGGCAACTCCCTGCTGTCTTGCAGGTCGCACTCGGTTGTGCAAAGGCTAGAGAAGCTGACTCGAACAAACGTCGAGTGGTACTGGGGACGCCGCTTTGTACCCAAATTCCCTATTTCTCTTCTCATATCTGTCTACGCCTGGGCAACCCGACTGTCTCTTAGCGCATGTGCAGTCTCTTACTGCGGCACTTTGCCTGGATCAGGCTTGTGCTTTCATACCATACCATACCTAAATTCCCAAGACTCTTCATTGAACCCGACTCATCCTCCAGGAGGAGATATTCGCACAAAATAAAGTAAAATCGACCTTTTCGCAGAGCGCAACTGCGGTACAAAGACTTTTGCAAATAGATGTGAAAAACTTGCTGTTGACCGCTCATTTTCGCGAGACTGTGTAAAGCACCTCCAAACTGGGGAAAAGTAGATACGGCTGTCGGCTGCTGAACGTCGATCACGCCCTCAGCGTGCAACTGCCTCAGATCGGCCGGGTTTTGTCTGCGAGAGATTGTTCCTCCAGAATCGGATTGCTAAGTCGTTTGAAACGCTGTGGAGCATGAAACCCTCATGCGCTTGTGATGTACTTCTAGGCTCGAGATCGACCGAAGGAAGCCAACAACAATATTTGTGTCTACGTCATTGAAAAACGAGTTTATCATTAGTTATATTTTGATTTGTTAACATTCCATACAAATCGACTCGTTAACGGGACTAAAAATCAATGAAGGTGGAAAGACGGGTAGTTTGATCATTAGTTCGGTGGCAACAAAACAAGTCATTTCCGGTCGAAAGAAAGTACACATGAAATCACATTCTCGTGTAAATCTACACCGGCAAAGAACCCTGGAAAATTGCTCAGTTTGACAACACATCTTTCCGTTCTGGCGTGTGAGTTCCACGAGTGAGTTCCAACGCATGCTGGATGCTCCATATCGCCATCGGTCGCATGTACCCCGTACACCGGAACCTGCCGTCAAGCATGTACGCCTCTGGTGTTTGATACTGAAGACCGAACGTGTTGTAAACGGTGTTGTAGCATGATCGGGCCAACGAGAGTCCGTCTTCTCTCATATTCTGCAAAAGAGAAAACACACAGCTGATCGGACGCTGAGTACTTGAGGTAACTCGAGTGAGTTGAAATGCACCACGTACCTCCATGACAAGTGTGGCTGCCAAGGCATAGTTGATACCGACCCAGAATTCTTCCGCTTGCACGTTGGATGTATCCAATTTGAGGCTGGGCAGTATACCGTTGATAGCGCCAACCGTGCCATTCTTCACCGAGAGCCAGTTCGCGTTTTGGATTGTATTCAAAGCCACCAAAACTTGTGACTGTGGTAAGATCTGTACGGGAAAACAGGCAACGCATAAATGATTCTGAGCGGACAAATTTTGAAACATTGCTGTCACGCCAGAACCGGTGGGTTAATGGCAGAGACTTCGACTGACGCAGGTCAGTAAACGGGTATAGTGGAAGCTACCTGTTTTCGTCGTAATTTTAGGGAAATTAAGGCTTCCCATAGCTGGTATGGTAATGAAACACAAGCCTGATACAGGCAAAGTGCTGCACAGCCAGAGACTGCACGTTGGCTAAGATATTGCTAGGTTGCCCAGGCCTGGACAGATATGAGAAAGAAAAAAGAACAGCTGGTAACGTTTAAGCTATCGAAGCAACATCAGTGCTCCTTTTTTTAAACGGAATTGGTTGTTGTTGGCCTGTACATGGCTGTACATTAAAACCGCATGGTGGTTTCATGCGATACAGCGTTTAGAATGATTAAACACTTCGATTCGAGAGGAAAAATATCTCCCATAGCGCTGACAGCGATAAGCTGTACTCGGTCGATCATTGTAGGTCACACGTTGAGGGCAGCCGAGAGCAGTATCTGCCCTTCTCCGGCATGCAGATGATGCTTTACACAATGCCTCCAAAGTCAGAGATTCAGGGCGAGTTCTTCCCAACTCGTTGGGTCAATGTTTTCGTTTGCAAACGTCTTTGTACCGAAAGTGCCCAACGGTCAACTTACTGACTTCAAGTCACCATAGAGTAGATCTTTTGGAATGCGACCATTTTCCATTCTGTAGACCTGGCCAAGCCATCGTAGGCGGCGCTGTAGTGGTGCTAAGGAAAACAGAACTTTAAGCGTCCGGGAAAAATTGTTCGCGCTCAGTCATGCAAGTAGGAAGCACGTGGACGATTGAGAATGACGAATTTCCGGATGATAATGTGAGCGCGAAGTAAACCACAGTGTACAATAAGATGAACATTGTACAACGTCTTCAAACACCAAATGTGTAAAACGGTAAGCAAAGACACGCTTGATTGGGGTGCCTAAAACTCAACTGGGAACACGCATTCAGTCAAATTTTATAAACCAGTCAACAGACATCAGCAAGACAGCTTCCTTGCAGCGTTCACTGTCACGTATAATCACTTCACGTGACAACATACAAGAATAGACAAACACTCCAGGAAGATATCTACAACATAACCGTCATTTGAACCGTATTACATAGAAGCCACTACTGCGAATTCTGATTTAACGGCCAACAGCCTAGAAGACGGGTCTCCGCAACTGCAGCTAGTTGAACAGTCAAAGCTTTCATCTGCTTGAGCCAAGTCAGTGTCTGGCCAACCTTACAACGACGCCATTCCGAGTTAGGAGTGGCAAACAAAACCGCATTAGGAAAACGATGATTTCTCATTCGCAATTCGTAGCCTAACCAGCGAGGTATGGGTACGTTTAATTGTTTTTCCATGTCTAGGTAGCTACCAAAGATTCTGTTACGGATAGTTGCGTTTTGTTTCACTGTCATGCATCACAAGAAACACTCTTCCCCACTCCATTTGAAAACACAAGAGATTGATCAAAAACACTGAACTAGGATGCTTACAACAAGACTGACATCGAACAAGGTTTTAGCGCCCAACCTTAAGTGCACTTAGGCGATTTACCACGCCAATCCTGACACAAGAAGATGAAGGACAAGGTTTCGTTGGAAAACAATCAAAACTTCAGATTGGGACTAATGTTATAAGCACCGAATTCTGTACCAATTAAAAAATATTCACGCCAAATGTACACATCATATCAACGAGATAAATCCCACCATAATTATTCCATAAGCAGTTTCTTTTGACAAAGGAATCTTGATGCAAATGGGATAAAAGACCTCACATATGAACACGTTCTGGAAGGCGATGTGATGTACTTTGATCGAGTCTTTCAGGAAGACGGACTTTTCGCGTTGATGATAATATTTATCGATCGATCCCAAAATGCCGCATCGTATCAGAAGTCGCGCGGATGTGCAATCGTGCAGTACTTTGTGCTGTACGGCTAACGCCGTGCTAAATTGATTGCCTAGAGTTAATGACCTGCATGCTTAAACAGGCTGGAGTTTCACTACCATTTTCTGTTCTTTTTTCTTTCACATATCTGTTTAGGCCTGGGCAACCTGAAAGTATCTTAGCCCACGTGCAGCCGTGACTGTGCGGCACTTTGCCTGGATCAAGCTTGTGCTTTCATACCATACCATCAGAAGTCTACGGTAAAGTACCAACCAGCGTCTCATCTGCAACCTTCTCCATAAAAATATTCCCATAGAAAACCTGATTTCGTTGTGTATACGACTAAGAGACGCGAGAACGTGATTTATGTATGACGTATAATACCACAAGCCTAGATCCCAGCAAAGTACCGCACTATCGGAGACATAGCCTGTGTCACAACCCTATTAGTTTGCCCAAGACTAGGCAGATATAACATAAAATGAGAAGTGAGACTGCAGCGTGTTTCCTTTGACAAAGCAATTTAGCACAGTGTTACCTGAACGGTATAGAGCTATTGCACATCCGCGAGAACATGATAAATCACTCACCGCCTCTGGTGGGGCGCCAGCAACCCGGACAAACCAATGACCACAAAGCTGAGCTGCCATAATCGATTGATAATTTCCCAGCGGTGAACTCTGGTATGCGTAGTGGGATCCTGGATAACACAAATTAGGGACGATAGAGTATGGTCTCGCTTTGTGATGCGGGGGGAGAATGCACTAATGTGAGCCACTAATTACCTGTCCACAATGCCTGAGTGTAGGCTTCCTTGGCACGTTTCAATAGGGATTGATATTCGGTTTTAAGATCCGCGACAGAAGCGAACTGGACATCGAGCGAGGTGATCGAGTTGTGGTCGAACGGGAAGTCTTCGGCCAACACGCGTTCTAGCAAACTTTGCGCTGCGTACAGACATCCAAGCCACAGTCCTCCGGTATAGGCACTGAAATGAAATGCATGCGAAATGTGAATGGAATGTTGTTCCAATTAACGGAGGTAACGGTCTCCGGTCACTTAATCCTCAGATTTAAGATAAGAAGTTATGTAAATGTGTGCAATGACTCTTGAATATGGTACAAGTAGCTCCCACTGTTTATAAAATGCTCCCATATGGCATGCGTCTCAAATAGCCTCTGACAACCAAGTCCAGCTTCTGGCCTGCACGAGTGGCTCTCCGAGCCCGGCGGAACTGCTTCTACCAACAGGAGAAGGGGCGAGGGCGAGTGACTAGCGCCTGAAAACCAGTTTGCTTCGGGCAGATGGAGCTTGTTAGCTTGGGAGGGCATTTTATCTAAGGGAAGGAACACCCTGATTTTAAACCTCCGCTGCCTTGCGGGATACCCGATCGCGGAAAGGCTTCGGGAGAAAACCCTGAGGAAAAATCTGAAACAGAGTCTGGTAGACCACTCCTCTTCTGGCAACGCCTGCTGCCTTGCAGGTCGCACTTGGTTGTGCAAAGGCTAGAGAAGCTGACTCGAACAAATGCCGAGTGGTGCTGGGGACGCCGCTTTGTACCCAAATTCCCAAGAATCTTCTTTGAAGCCGACTCATCCTCCAGGAGGAGATAGTCGCACAAAGTAAAGTAAGTAGTACAAGTAGCAAAGGTCGAAGGACATTAATTTACATGGGAAACGAGTTTTGGTTCGAGAAACAATCAAATAATGGCAATATTAATTGGGGATGTAGTAAGTTTGTCACCCACACACACAACACTACCCAACAACAACGATGCTTCTCTCACCCTCCACGACTCCTCATACACCGTCCATGTGCAATCGCATCAGCATCGTCTGGCCGATCGATGTCAGCGGGACTTGTTAATTTGTTTGCTACACATTTTGTCCTCCGTGACGGAGGAACAACTCACAGCACTGTTTCGTGGGTTTATTACCATGTTCGATCGATTCCAATTTCTGAATGTACTCAACTTTGCAACATCCAACATCTGCGTTATCGCGGTAGGAAATGTATCGATCAATATGAGTGAGTTGTTTTTATGCAACATTAGTCGTTCAGCTACTCAACGACTCAACTTTCCTTAACACTTAGTTGGGCGGTCGTGCACTGATTGAGGTGTGGCTTGTGGCGCATTTTGACAATCCATCAAAGTGGCATTGAGCTTACTTATAGTTCTCGTTGGTTCTGATGTAAGTGCAGCACTTTTCCTGGATCACACTTGTCGTTTCTTGCATCACGTGTACATTCCTGGTGGTCAAAATTCCACAAAACGTCAACCCCTGGCTCATGTCCAATTTATTTTGATCAGTTAAATATCCAAGTTTCACTTACTGTACAGCAGTGAAACCTGGACCACCCACGCAAGACACGAACGGAAGCTGAATGCTTTCCATCTACGAAGCATCCGTCGTATCTTGAACATATCGTGGATGGACCGAGTGACCAACGCTGAAGTGCTTTCAAAAGCTGGTCTACAGAGCATGTTCACTCTATTGCGACAGCGCCGCATGAGGTGGCTTGGTCATGATAAAGAATGGAAAGTGGTCGTATTCCGAAAGATCTACTCTATGGTGAGTTGCAACTAGGAAATCGACCATTGGGCAGACCGCACTTGCGGTACAAAGACGTTTGCAAAAGAGATATGAAAGCTCTTGGCATTGACCCGGCGAGTTGGGAAGAACTTGCTCTTGACCGCTCACATTAGAGGCATTGTGTAAAGCGTCGTCTGCAAGCTGGGGAGGAGCAGATACAGCTCTTGGCTACTGAACGCAGATCACGCCGCCGGCGTGCAACTGATGCAATACAACCGAGTTCTGACTTTCGTTGCCAGCGCTGCGAGAGAGATTCTTCCTCCCAAATCGGACTGTGTATTCATTTGAAAAGTTGTAGGACATGAAACAACTCATGCGATTGTGGTTTGTATATCCATGGTCGACATCGACCGAAGGCGGTCAACAACAACAACAACTTATATCTATATATAGATATAAATGCAAAACACGGTCAGTCATCGATTTCACACAAATACCATCACATCAACACACTGTACTGCAACGTATGGTATTTTGTCAGTGGGTACATCGTTTCATGCGATTAATCTAGACAACCTGGTGCTTATCGACAATGTCATCCTTTTCAAGTGTGGTTCACACTATTATGCTTTGACTAAAGGTCATTCTTATGTCGGAACCATTTATTTGCTCGTCTGTCAGATTAGACTGATTCGCTGTACATGAACTACTCCGATCATCAAGTTATTTCAAAGTTATTTTTCACGCTTGTCGGATGCTTCATTCGCCTAGTTGTTAGATTTCACACACGTGCGCAGCTTTATAGATCTACACACAGGTAACGACGTGCTTTATCGATTGTCGGCATCATGTGAAGGTTTCGGAGTTGTGCTCTACTTGTGTCCAGATTCATGGGTTTTATCCTCCGAACGCGTGTAATTAATGTCATTCATTCATTCATTCAGTACTCTCCATGCCGGGTGGCACATGAGGCGAAGACAACTTCACGCCAGTGGTTCCGGTCTGTCGCTGCTTCCGTTGCCGTCTGCACCGTGAATCCTTGTGCATGTAGTTCGCGTTCCAAAGTTCTGCGCCAAGTTTCCTTGGGCCGTCCCCTTTTTCGTTTACCTTGCGGATGCCAGTGCATGGCTACCTTCGTATGCTAACTGGGATCCATCCTGCAGACATGACCGAACCACGGATCTGTTGTCATCGTTTCCGTAGCAATGTAGGTTTTACGGGATAGGGTTGCTAGCCCTAAGCCCAACCCTCCTCCTTTCTCAGACGGGCTTGGGACCGTCCTTGGCGGAGTTGTGTAATTAATGTACCATTTGTCAAATCGGTTTATTTCAACCACTTTCGCTGTTTGTGAGCTTTTATTATCGTTTCATCAGAGAGAGAGAGTTTCAGACCTGTACAATCGCAGTCATATGAAGCCTTCGCTTCAGAGTTGGTTTGACTGAAATCGCAGATTTTGTTGACTCCGTTTTGTGGGTCACCAAACTCGGAAAAGCGTCGTTGTAGGGTGGACATGCAATGATCTAGCTGAAGCAAATAAAGGCCTTGATAACCTTGAACGTGCCATTTCTCTAGTTGGTGCCCCCTAGTGGCGATTCACCCTCAGTGTTATGCATCTTTTTGGAATGCCCGATAAATATTGTATGCTGTGGAGTGGAGCTACGAGGAAACGGTCGTGTTGATGTCGACGTACTTATTCACGTCGTCGTGCTGGTCTCCAGTGCACTCTGGTATGAGGGTTTGTGATGTATCGCTGTGTGCCTATATCCGTGTGTTTGTTTGTTTGTCTGTCTTTATTTCGTTATATATACTTGATTGTTCACCGTCATGCATCAGGGACAACAGCACATAAGTTTAACCTCTCAAATGCAATATTGATTGGCCAGAGGTAGTGAGCTGCATGCTGAAACACGCTGGAGTCTCACTACCATTTCCTGTTTTTTTCTTCCTCATATCTGTCTAGGCCCGGGCAACCTGACAGTATCTTCGCCCACGTGCAGTCTCTGACTGTGCGGCACTTTGCCTGGATCAGGCTTGTGCTTTCATACCATACACACACAAGTGTAGAGCGAGATTAGTTACATCTAACGATGATATCGTACGTAATTTCGCACTTCATAATCACGATTGCAACAAAGAAAAGGTTTTGGCAAAGAATGCGGTGGTTAAAATGAAGGGAAAATGTTAGAAACTAATGCCACTACCTCTGCCTCACGGACTTCGGTCACATTCGGTCTGACATTAGTCACTCTAATGGCAATACCTCAAAAAAGTGCTATCTCGCGGACATTCAACATGCATCAAAACTATAGGAAAGACCCAACATGCACTCTCCCGTTCCCCCAAGTGACGTCATCTTTGATGTTCCAATATCCCACCATGTGGAGATTTCTTAACGGTTTGCGAAAGGATTGCCGACAGCATACGGCCTCAGTTCTTCAAGCAAGTGTTGGGTTCATATCAAACAAAAGAAGACGTATGCTGAGTTATGCGCCAGGACATCAATTGCATATCTCTTCTGCTAAATAAATTCATTTGAATGTATTTTGCATTCTTTAGGAGTTATCAAACTGGGGATGAAGTGACTTGGGAATTAAGTGTCGGCGATTAAGTGTCAGTAACTAGATGTTGTGCCAAAACTGACTGAGAACGTTGATCACTCCAATCGACTAGAAACATGTGTCTGTGTGTGCGCATAGCTTGGCACATTCTCTTGGAGCACGGTGCGAGAATACACAGGTTTAGACAAAACACGACAGAATGCCGCACTTGGGGTGACTTTAGCCTGTCACTGGTGGTAATCAATGCCGCAACACGTGATCAGCGTATCGAATATGACAAACTGGTGACCTTCATAGCACAAACAGTCGAGTTGGTGAGATGTGATAAAATGCAGCTGAGAAAAATGCAAGTTACCTGATTCCATTCGCTTTCCACGTGTCAAAAGTTTGATCCGGGAAACCAGAGTTCTCGATCATCCCGTCGTTGTTATTGTCCCATAAATTGAGACAAATACGGATCAATCGCTAGGAGAGGAAACAATGCGGTCGAAATTATTGGTTGATACCAAAAACGGAGATAAAACAGCAACATATAACACCGTGAGATAAATGTTCCTTTGATTGTTTGGTGATCCTAGTCTTTTGATTGAGTTATCTGAAAGTGACGTTGCAGATGACAATAGTAGAAAAATATTGAGTTCGGTGTAAAGTGGCCAGGAAGAATCGGTGTATGATGGTATGAAAGCACAAGCCTGATCCAGACAAAGTGCCGCACAGTCGGAGACTGCACGTGAGCTTAGATACTGCCAGGTTGCCCAGGCCTAGACAGATATGAGGAGGGAAATAGAACAGGAAATGGTAGTGCGACTCCAGCCTGTTTCAGCATGCAGCTCACTACCTCTGGTCAATCAATTTAGCAAGGTGTTAGTCTCACGGCACAAAGTAGTGCACACTGTGGATCTCAAGAAAAGCGCTTTTTCCAAATAATGTCCAGAATACTTTCGCAAGAGATGGAATGGGAGCTAGAAGTAATTTTTAGCAACCTCTCATTGCCACAAGATCTTGTGAAAGGGGTGTGGATGAGGCAAGATACAATGCAGGGTAAAGTGAGAATTCAGTTTAAGTTTAACACCACGAGAGCGTAGACGTTACGCATAAAATGAAAGTCTACGTAAACAAGGTCATATCGGAATGCCACTGTTGCAAAGGGTTCATACAACGAACCATGATGTTCAAACACAGAATAACATAGTGATTCGTGGTCAAGCACTCAAAGCGCTGATG
>JACCGJ010000869.1:0-13626 GCA_013407085.1 Atriophallophorus winterbourni
CTGTACAAAACCGCAGGGTGGATTGTGCGGTGGATCGAAAAGAAAAGAATAGTAAAATGTTCGAGTTTCCAAGGCCCTATAGCGGGCCACATTCGCGTTAGCCTGCACCATCAGTGGATTTTTGTGGCATTTGGACAGGTAGGGCGTCAACCCGGGACATCGCTACCCACCACATCCTCCGGAACAGGGTCAGCTGAGACTGCGTGCGCTTGGACTTCCGATACTGGGATCTGGAAGAGCAATGAAACTGGAGAAGTGTTAGAGTGGTAGTGACGAAAATGCAAATGGCACAGAAAGAGAACTTACCGTTGCCACGAGGGGGTATTAGTGTCTTGGGAGTGGGAGATTTCATGGAGGTGGGAATCGAGGAGACCTTTGAAAGAACCGAAAGAAGCGGGTTCAAAAAGCTTGCATGGAAGAGCATTCCATGGACTGCAGACTCGCACCGAGAAAAACCTGCGGCGACATTCAAGTCGACTTTGCTGATGTAGCAATTTAAGTCCATGTCCTCAGAGATTTGTGCTGATGGATGGGACGAGTAGGGAGCTGCATGGATGGGAGGGGTCGCTCAGTATCCGGTATGTAAGTATCATGTCTCCACGGAGAAGACGGTACGTAACGGAGTATGTGTTTAAACGGCGTAATCTCTCCTCGTATGGCAAGTGGCGCATACCGCGGACGAGCTTTGTCGCACGCCGTTGGGCGTTTTCGAGGAGTGACATGTCCTTGCGTAGCCACGGCCGCCAAGCCTGCGCTGCGTATTCCAAGTGTGGCCGGATGTAAATGTTCAACAGAGTCGGGAAGAGAAACCGGTCGAACTTGCCGAGGGCGCGGCGAAGTATGATAAAATCGATATATATTGATTATTTACGTAGACTAGCTAGGTGGAATTTCAAGTAATCTTGATTTTGCGGAGAAATCTGAACAATAGTCTTCAGTTTCTACCAATTAATCACGGTTCGCAGTCATTCTCCTCGACCAAATGTCTTATGATACGAGCGTAATTAACGAAGAAAAATTCAATCCTGAAAACCTGATGTACTTCAAACCTTCTCTACTGCACAAAACATCTTTTAGTGCAACAAATACGGAAAATAAAATTAAATGGTCATTGTTTCACGGAGTAAATGCGTGGTAGTTGTCAATCAATAGTCCATATTGTATTGTGAAAAAAGCCACCAGCTTAATGGAATAACCACGGGAAAGTTAGCACATTGCGTCTGAATAAGTTTCAGCAGTTCTGCAAAGTGGTCAAAGGGAAACGTGCTCCATATTAGTTGGGACGGAAAACGCTGTAGAAAGAGTGAAAGTTATGGTGCAGTATCACAAACACTATCATCGTGAAAAAAGCTTAATCAAGAATTGTGTATCGTGTGATAAAATGGAGGTCAAGGCGTTCTTTAAAATATTTAGGGATGGGGCAGAAATAACCGAAAAAGGTATTGCTTTCCAAGCACGAGGAATCCGGCCGGCAAAGGTGTCTGCGGCAGTCCAATCTGCTGTGCATTGTGCCAACTTTAGGTGATGACCACGATTTGCTGATTATGGGTCCATTTTCAGCATACACATAAGTGGTTGTTTCTTCCGTCAATATCCGATACGCAAGGATCAGATCGCCTGGGATACGACGGTAGTTTGTAGAGAACATTTGTAGAGTTTTAAGACGTTCTTCGTAGCTGACGAAGCTAAGAACCTTGACAAGCTTTGTAGAACGTCTCTGTGCAGTTCTTCTTTATAGCCGGCAGAGGGTTGCCCCGTGTAAGCCGCATCACATTCTGTTCACAGACATAGTCCAGCCATTGACTTGATCGCCATTCAGATGAACGGGTTTTATTTAACGGTCTATTTCCCAAACGGACGGCAAGCATTTGTCAAGTGCATGTTTGAACTGAACTGAACTGTTCCCAGAAGGGTATTCCATGTGTTCGCAATTCTGGCGGATAAAGTGCACTTCGCAGCAAGCCGTTGAGTTCTCCGTATCTGACGCTTCATATCATGGCCTCGCGTTTTGGCATTCGTCATGAGCGTAAAATACTTCGATAGCTCATTACAATATTCTCCCAGTTAGATCTATCTTGTCGTCAGCAAATCCTACCTGATTCTGTGATACTCGAGCGCAAACAAGTCGAGTTTTTTACGCTCTTCATAGTTCAACGATTTAATGCCGAGAACCATCTTTATTACTTGGCGTTGCACTCGCTCCAGCGCATTACACTCCCCTAGTTCGTGTGTAGACAGCTGGAAGTCCATACTCAAGGATGGGTCTGATGTGTGCGCCGTGTAACACCTTGAACAAATTAGTTGTTATAACAAAAAACGATTTACTAATTTCCCACGTAAACTGGTTTGTATTGCCAATCTTCTTCACAAAATCAGCTTTTGATTTCAATGAGTCGGACACTATAACTCCAAAGTCTCTCTCGTCAGCTATTGGTCGAATGGTATTGCTTTCGATGTAATATGATAGATGCGGTCGACCAGATCCCAGGTGAAGAAAAAAATTTTTGTTGGTTAATCGGGAGCAACTACTCTTTAGACCAGACCACAATTGTGTTATTGTCTCCCTGCAGGTTCTCGCATTGCTCCAGCGTATCTCCCGAAGCCCACAATTTTAGATAGTTTGGAAATAACAAGCACTTCGATTGAATCACGGTTCTATCTCCTCCTGGTATGGTATCGTATTAAAGCACGAGCCTTATCCAGGCAAAGTGCCGCACAGCGAGAGACTGCACGTGGGCGATATTACTCATAGAGCATGAGTCGGCTTCAATGAAGGGTCGTGGAAATTTGGGTACAAAACGTCGTCCCCGGCACCACTCGAATCACGGTTGGTAAATCATTAACAAACGCGTTGCACAGAAAAGGACCGAGAACGGATCCATGTAGGACACCGGATGTCGCAGCTCTAGACTCAGGAAAAGCGTTATTCACACAAACTTGATTCGTCAGCCCAAACAGAATATCTACAATCCATTGAAGCAGAGTGCCGTCGATATTCAGTGCCTTCAACTTTACAATCAGATGACCATGTGGTATATGATCGAACGCTTTGATAAAGTCGATAAAAATTGCATCAACTGAACATCATGAATCAATTAGCTCGCACCAGTGCTCACGTGTTGTTAAAAGATTTGAGACACATGATCTACGTTTGGTGAATCGTTGCTGTTTCGCGGATAAGCTTCTCGATGTTGGCATAAAATTTTGAAGCTCATTTGCCACTATCCGTTTCATAGCCTTCTCGACAAGTAATGTTAATGTAACAAGTCCAGATTTGACTGGTATATTAGAATCCCCTTTCTTAAACATCGGTTAGATGATAACTTCTTTCCAGGTTCTAAGCAAGCGGGCGGAATCCATGGAACTTTGAAACATATGGGTCAACGGTGCTAGTTCTTCAAACAGATGCGGATGAATCCCATCCGGACCTAGGGAGTATTGTATGTCAAGTCTTTCTGGATATTGATCAATTACAAAATAATTTAAGGAATCTTCCTGGCCTCTCAAATCTGGCGGCTGATCATGTCCCGTGGTATACACGGACCAATACTGCGTGGCCAACAACAGCCTTCATGTCATCTCGATCAATTAATTTACCTTCATGGTTCGCCAAAGTCGGTAAATGTGAAGGATTTTCGTTCTCCTACGCATATAAGCCAAAAAGAGTCAGCAGTGGATCGTATGGAGACAGATCACCATTTTTCACATTTGGCCTTTATGTGATAAAGTCTACGGTGTAACCACGGTTGTTTTAGCCTATCGACTGGGACCAATGACTTGTCACACACAACCACCACCCAAGGCCCTTGACAGTTTTGCTGGGTTCCACAGATTAAGCAGCGTTAATCACGAGAAAATCCTATAGATTCATAGGCGAGTTCTGCGGAATATATCGCGGGATCGAGTAAAAGTGATGGCTGCAGTTACCGAATTGAAGCAATGAAAATATGCGGGAGAAACGGCTCTTTATATGGTCGATTTTCGGGTAGTCAAGAGGAGATTGAGCATTCAATTAAAGTAGTGTTTTTAACGCGAGGATCTTGGTATGGTATGGTATGAAAGCACAAGCCTGATCCAGGCAAAGTGCCGCACAGTCAGAGACTGCACGTGGGCTAAGATACTGTCAGGTTGCCCGGGCCTAGACAGATATAAGGAGGGAAATAGAAATGATAGTGAAACTCCAGCGTGTTTCAGCATGCAGCTCACTACCGTTGGCCAATCAATTTAGCATGATGTTAGCCGCACAGCACATAAATGCTGTACGATTGCACATCCGTGCGATAATCTTGAGAAGCAAGCGAGCTCAACTTATCGTTGCAGTTGCATCTAGCGACTTCAATTCACCTAATGTAGTCGGGATGTATCCGGAATCCTCGAACTGTTCGTTTCAAAATGATCTTGATTTGACGCTCTAAACGGGATTAGTGAAACATGTGAAATCTGCAACACGATGTGTCATAACTAAATCTTAAATGCTGGATTTAAATCTTACGCCAAGGTACGCGGATTTGAAAGTTGGTTCCAGTGACCATGCTTCCCTGTGGTTTACGTGGACTTGTGCTCCACCTCCTCTATTGTCCGAAAGGTCAAAAAGAAATCATTGGCACTTGAACAAACCAGATTTACCGAAGCGGGCTAGTCAGTTAAATTGGTCTTTGTCGAACGACTTAGATGTGGGTAAGATGTGGTCGCGCCTACTTGATAACATCATGAGCTTCACAGCTGCCATACCATTAGTGTCTCATTCTCGAAGCTCTCGTCCACCATGGTTCAACAAGGAAATGCGGAGGCTTGTGCGCAAAAGAAAAAAATATGGAATAAGCATCACGTTTCACAGCAAGCCGTAGATTATGATAAATACAAGAAAGTCCGAAATTTATGCACATAAATGAAACGAAGAAAGAGGGAACAATTTAAAACTGGGTCAGTGATGGAATCCATTGATGATGATTTTGCATATATTCGTTGAAGTGCCAGTGTCCTCCACGATACTGTATCTGGTAGTAGATGGCAGCTCTATTGATTCAGATATGGACACGCAGGAGTTCTTGCCACTTGATACGCGTCTGTTTATTCTATGGAGCATGATGCATTTCGTTGCAACCGGTATCCGAGGCGGGTATATCAGATATCACGTTCTAAACGGAGATAAATAGGAAAGCCTGGTCATATATTGATATTCAAAAGCCGCCGGTTCCAGGCGATGTGCACCCTTCATTGCTGATATATTGATTGAACCTTTGAGCAAACTTCGCTAAATCGTTACAAGAAGCACAACTTTCAACGGAATGAAAATGTGGTGTATTCATGCCTATGTTCAAAGGTAGAGACCCAAATCTGCCAGTAATTTATATGACCCATCACGTTCACCACCGTGATCGAAAAGGTGCTAGAGAGATTGGCGAAGGACCGATTTGAGGTTTTTCTTTGCTCATGGCGCCAGTTTGCGCAAGAGCAACAGGTCTTCACTAAATTTCCTTCATGTTTTAACGCACCTCATGAAGCGGGAACTTTGGGCTGCCACAATGTATTTTGGAACTCCAATTGATGTTATATTCAATGATTTCAGCAAAGCATTTGATCGTATACCACATTAACGTTCACTATCAAGCTTGAGGCGGTTGATGTCACTGGAAGCGTTCCACTGCGGATCGAGGATTTCGTCAGCGGGAGTGTTAACCGAGGGGAGGTGAAGGAATCCGTTCAAAGCAACCTGGACCACATCTGGCGTTCCTCGCGGTTGGGTAATCGGACTATTTCTTTTTAAATTGTTTGCCAATGATATACCTTCAGGTGAATCCAACGAAGTGTGCAGCTATGTATGTAGGGTCTGGGTCGTTGCTGAGGATGTAATTCATGACGGTGCTTCCATCAGGTCTGTGCAATGTGAGAGATATCTGGAGGTACTTGCGATCAGATATCGCAGTGGTTTCTTACGATTCTGGATATGTCCCGAAACGGTGTGCAGTGGTGGTCTTGCACTAAGCATCTTCTTGGATTGTTTGCTTGTATACTGTCAGGTGGAGTGACGAAGAAAGCTTGTTGGCATGCCTGGCAGTGAAAGCCGCGAGGAAGCTGTCATGGTGATGTGGCTGTACTCGTTCACGAAATTTGATTGAATGCACGTTCCGATCGAGGTGTAGGCACCTCATCCCAATTGTTTGTTTCTATAGAATCCGTAGCTATTTAATTCCTACCCTTCTCCATCGTTTAGGATTTTACTTTTTCATGTTTGTGTGACAGTTAAGCATTCAGTACATGCTACCGGTGTAATGTCTGAGCAACCTGACAGTACCTTGGCCTACGTGCAGTTTGTGACTGTGCTGCACTGCCTGGATCAGTCTTGTGATTTCATGCATACATACATACCGCACGGATGTGCAACCGTGCAGCATTTCTGTGCTGTGCGGCTAACATCGTGCAAAATTGATTGGCCAGCGGTAATGAGCTGCATGCTGAAACACGCTGGAGTCTCGCTACCATTCCTATTTCTATTTCCCCCTCATATTTGGCTAGGTCTGGGCAACCTGAGGCTAACTTAGCCCATCTGCAGTCTTATGACCGATGCGGCACTTTGCCTGCATGCTGATACAAGCTGGAGTCTCACTACCATTTCTATTTCTATTTTCTTCCTCATATCTGTCTAGGCCTGGGCAACCTGACAGTATCTTAGCCCACGTGCAGTCTCTGACTGTACGGCACTTTGCCTGGATCAGGCTTGTGTTTTCATACATACATACTTTGCCTGGTTTAGGCTTGTGCTTTCATACCATAACATGCCGGTATAATGCTGTCTCTGATAATGATGAATTGCTTCGGACTCATTAAAGGCTAGCGCGGAATCCTCCCGAAAAGCAATCGCCGCTACTAATATGGTATGCGCAGTTCGGATGTGCAAACGTGCAGTACGTCTGTGCTGTGCAGCTAACACCATGCTAAATTTGTTGGCTACCGATTATGAGCTGCATGCTGAAACACGCTGGTGTCTCACTACCATTTCTATTTCTTTTCTCATATCTGTCTAGGTCTGGGCAACTTGACAGTATCTTAGCCCACGTGCAGTCTCTAACTGTACGGTACTTTGTCTGGATCAAGCTTGTGCTTTCATACCATATCATAACATACCATGAGCAGTTCGGCGATCTTTTTCACCTCTTATTCCTGATATATTTAAGGTAATCTATGACTCACACATCAGGCCTCTTTTTGAATAAGGTCTGCCGGCGTGCTATCCATTATCAAAGAAAGAGAAAGATATCCTCGGGAAAGTTTAGCGCTCACACGGAAATTTCTCCCTGTGATTCTATCGCGGCATTCATCAGCGTGAACGTGGAGCACAGACCTGTGCCAATGAAGTGTCAAACAGCATGGAGAACTAAATGCCGATAAACAAACGGGAAAAGAATGCAGCAGGAGGAATATGCAAGTGTGTGCAAAAAGTAGCTAGTTTTTGTAATTTGTAATTTTTGTTTTTGTAAAATATGCTCCAATGATGATAAATAAAAAAGCTATAGCATATATAATCAACCGAATTGGTTCCACTGACGTCTGTCTGCAACCATATCGCTTAAAGATTCCAACCAACTGTTCGGCGGCTTTGAAAAATATTCAGGCAAACAAATGCCCGACTGAGCCTAGCGCTACAGCAAGCGAGCAATGATGAGAAAATTTTAAAACGTATCACAATCATCGCAAACGAGCAATCATCAGCTGTTTCTCGGTCCGTAGCCTCTTGGTCCTAAGATCTGTTTGCAGACATCTATATTAGCAACGGCTGATGCAACAGAGTGCGAGCAATTCGACTTATACCCTCTGACGCTTCCTTAACGCAAGGAAAAGAAACTGTTGCACGCCTAGCTTTTTCGTTTTGGGTGCTAGGTATTTTACACGTTTCAGTTGTCGTTTAATTAAGCTCTTAGGGTAACCGTGATCAGCAAGCCGATGACTAACTTTGTGATGGGCTCTCATTTTATCGTTGGCATCGCTGCACATGCTTTCAACTTTGTAGAACAGCGATTTTGCAACTGAATTAAATACTTTTTGGAGATGCGCTGATGAGTACCGCAAGACCGCATCTGTGTCGATTGGCTAACGATAAACCGTGGTGCTTATTTAACCTTTCTGATTTCGCGCGAGACAGTCCAAGAATGGCAGTGTCCCTTCTGTCGACTCAATCTCCTTTGTAACTTGGATTTTGGGATCCATGTTGTCAAGGTAACTATGAAATGCTTCCAATCCGTCGCGTTTTATGATGACGAATGTATCATCGATATAACGCCACCATATCTTTGGACGAACAGCTTCATTTTTTAGAGTTAACTCTTCAAAATGCTCCATGTACATATTCGCTAACACTGTGGAAATAGGTGAACCAATTGCTAAGCCTTCCTTTTGCGTGTATAACTGTCCATTAAACAAGAAATTGTTCATATTTAGACAAATCGCTATACCGTTGACTATTTGCTGTACACTCAAGTTTGTACGATCTCTCAATGTCGCGTCTGAATCAAGTGCTTTTTTACTAATTCTAGAGCGCTCGTGGTGTCCACATTCGGGAACAAGGAGCTTACATAATCTCATCCTCGTCGAGCTTTATTGTACTCAAGCGACGAACAAAATCAAAAGAGTTCTTAATGAACTCAAGCGCATGCGGATCCTGATCTTACTGTCCCCACCTGATGAGTGCAAACAGCACGAAACCGGTCGTGGGGTGTGAATGACGGAAAAGCATACAAATGAATATTTTGTTTCTTGATGAACTGTTCCCGACTAGCAGTTTCAATAAATGAGCGAGATGCTTCGCTAATTCGTGTGTTGGGGATCCAATGCCATCCACGATAGGTCGCAGCGGGACGCCCACCTTATGTGAAACAAATGACTTCTGGATGTAATGTATGTGGGGAACTTAAACCGAAATTCCATTAACCAGATGCTGCTGATCAAGGCTACACAACCATTTGAGAGATTGTTATAGACTTCGAAGGACATATCCCATCAAAAACCCGACAATAGTAGACGAGTATTCGCGATTTCCATTTGCCTTTCCATGTCCTGATACCTCTTCTGCTACTGTAGTAAACTGTCTTTGCCAACTATTTTCGTTTTTTGAATTTCCCGCTTATGTTCACTCGGATCGTGGTTCTGCATTTATGTCTAACAAAATCAAATCGTTCTTACACAATCGCGGCGTGGCAATTGACAGAACAACGCCGTATAATTCCCAAGGAAATGACCAACTCGAACGTCTCAACTCCACTCTCTGAAAAGCCATAAATAAGAGCCTGAAATCCAAGCACTTGTCGCTCGACAGCTGGGAATGTGTACTTTTCGAGGCTTTACATCCAGTCCGTTCGTTGTTATGTACTGCCACAAACGTGACTTCTCATGAGCGCTTTATAAGTTTCAATCTAAGAGCTTCACATGAACGTCCATTCCCAGTTGGCTTTCACCGGGAAATACCGTTCTTTTAAAAAAGTTTGGTCGTTCCTCAAAGTACGGTCCTGCAGTTGATGAAACAGAAGCGCTGGAATGTAATCCACAATATGCGTATGTGCGTCTCCGTGATAGCAAAAAACAATGTCTCCCTGCGACATTTAGCGCCTTGTGGTGATTAACAAACAATTAAAACCCAGTTTGACTCCGTTTCTCAGAATGACGATACGGTCGAGGATGACCATTTAACTATTCTTAAAGAAGATAAATCAAACATGAACGGTCGTTCAACTTACGAGATTTTGAAGGAGAGTCAGCAACGACTTCATCCATATTCCATTCGAAATCAAGAGGCATAGTGTTTACTTGAATGTGGCTTCTATTTCATTTTGCTACCGGGAAGAATGTGGTGATTCATCAATTCATCTTTTCTTCGTATACAGATCTCACGCCTCCCCTTTTCTATTACAGCTACTGTACTCCTGTTCTAGTATATTAAACCCTTTCGAACGGACCATTGTTTCTGTCATTCTCTGAACGTTTGCGTCTATATCACACTACAGTAGCATTTTTTCTAACGGAGCCTTTCGTTCATGCTCTTCGATTATCTAAGATTGCCATTATGAAACATAAAATTTCGTTCAAAATTTGTCCCAGACTGTTGCAATCTCGAAATGGTTTCTCCGCATGCTGTTTTTCCAACGAACCTGCGCTCATTTGTGCTGTTTACGAGAATATTGAATGGCATAAATATTTCACAGTGTATTTTATATTTATTATCATATTTTCATGTAACCTTTCCGTTTTTCAGATAGTTGTAAAAAGTCTCAGTAAATGCCTCTTCTTGCTCCAAGGGCATTGAATGGCCTGTATTCATTTTGTGAGCCTTTAGCAGAGGGTTCATTTGGGTCTTTATACGTCGCTATACATAACATAACTGGACAAAAGGTAGCTGTCAAGATTCTTGATAAAAGCAAATTGGGGGTAAATATCGTTGTTTTACTCAACATTTAATAGACTGACACTTTTCGAGTTCGGAGTGAAATTGAAGCTCTAAAGCAACTCAACCACAAGTACATCTACAAACTTTACCAAGTTGTTGAAACTAAATACTATTTTTATTTGGTACTGGAAGTGAGTATGTTTACTTTCACCTATTAAAGTATCTTCCTGGTGGAGAGCTCTTTGATTATATTCTTCAAAAGGAATATTTGCCAGAATCAGAAGCTCGAGTAATTTTCCGACAAATAGTCTCTGCAATCGGCTTTGCCCACAGTCGTGGTTTTTATCACCGCGATCTTAAACCAGTTTGTCTACATTATTCTAACATTTTCAGGAAAACATATTACTTGATGCAGAAAAAAATGTTCGGATAATTGATTTCGGTCTATGTGCCAAGGTTGGTTTTGCCTTAATCTTTTTCACCGTCACAGAATCCTAATAATATGCTGCTGAATACATTTTGTGGGTCATTTGCGTACGCAGCACCTGAAGTCCTGGCGAATAAAGAATACAATGGTGGTGCAGTGAGTATTAGAGTTTTATTGTGACCCTTGTATACCTGTTGATTGCGATAATATACTGTTGCTTGTTTAAGTTTAAAGTCATCAGCCCTCTTAAGAATCCTAGTGTGTTATGATTAATATCTCTTTCTGCTTGTTATCGCGTTTTACTGGTTTCAAATTGTTCGCTCGAGCGATGGGTTGAGTTCGTCTTTTGAGGGAACAATATCAACCCCTAGAGTCACTAAGATACTCGGGAATTCGAAGTGACTGTACAGCTGGCAACCACAAAACATAAGATCTGAACGATCAATCATATCAATATAGTAATTCTTATATTATCCCCAAAATATAATTTAGCCGCAACAATTTGTAATGAATTTATAACAAATGATTTCAAATCTATTCCGTCTAATCCGTTTAGCGATGCCAATAAGTATTGTATATAGAGAATTATCTCTGTTTCGTTATGGCTCAAACATAATTTCGAACCATCATTGACGCTTCTTTACCACGTTTCATTTCTATACTTTTATTTTACCACTTCTTAACTGACTATATCTTAAATCAAAATAATACTAAATCGTAGAAATGACTGGCTCTATTCAGTAATGTTTGTTAGTTTCCGGGATATAAATTCGACCTTCTGGCTACTGTAGTAACAAAATCGTCCGTTTTTGCCTGCCTAGTTTAGTCGCAATAGGTGAAAATACTTTATCGTACAAAATTTCTCCGGTGTTTCATGAGTTACGGCCAAACAGATCTAGGATCAAATAGACTAGTTTTCTGTAAATTGAAAATTTATGGCGTTGGTGCTGTTTCATTTTAACTTGCAGATGCATTCTGATGATTGCCGCTTTCAGTGTATGTTAAAATTTAGTTATGGTTTTTCTTCCTCCTCATATCTGTCTAGGTCTGATCAACCTGACAGTATATTAGCCCGCGTGCAGTCTCTGACTGCGGCACTTTGCCTGGATCAGGCTTGTGCTTTCACACCATCATACCATACCATATGTTTATAGTTGTATGCGGGCTAGAATACTTCCAGATGACTCATAACTAGAACAACTATGGTCTTCGACCAAAGCCTATCAACTGCCCCTTCTGGTAGGAGTGGCTTTGATAGTGCCTAAAAGAGCACCACTCAGTGTAGCTCAATGGTTCAAGGAGGTACACAAACTATCGCATTACATTAAGGCCCATTCTCCTCACAGTTGCGGTCTTGTAGTAAGCATTTCCTTGGAACATTTGCTTAATTTTGCATGTTGCCAAGTGAAGCGACGAGAAATGCTTGTTAGGATGCATGATAGTTAAAGCCGTTAGGAAGCCGCTGTGCTGACGTCGCTCTACCCGTTCACGAAACTTGAATGTCTACCTCTTCCATCCGAAGTGTTGACACCTCATCCCAGCTTCTTTGTACTTACCCTTCTGTAGATCCCATAGCTGTTTAAGCCCCACTCTTCCATCTTTTAGTATTTTTCCATGGTTGTTTGACAGTTAAGCATCCGGTACTTTCTACCGTTGTAATACGGTCCGTGATGATGATGATGTATCCTAAAATAGATTTCTATTTGTACGTTTTGTAAGCTTACACCAATTTGTTTAGTTGATTAGACATTTCGATGTGCTGTTCGATCACAAACTCCACTTGTTTATCAAATTACTATCTGTCACTGGAAACTTTGAAATCTCACCTGTGAATGCTACCTTCTAAAATGTTTTGCTCAGCTACATACTACAAGTGATTATTCATAATCGATCGAAATTTAGTCCCTTTCGAACTGAAATAGTCTATTTTTAAACACAGTATGTACACTGCAATTAGTTGCGAATTTATTTCCAGCTCCAACTTGCTCCCATTATTTTTTTGTTCACACAGGCTGATGTATGGTCGCTTGGAGTTATTTTATATGCCCTGCTCTGCGGATGCCTTCCTTTTGATCCAACTAAACCGGAAGAACTTCCTCAAAAGATTGGGGTAGGCTATGCTGCTATTCCGTTTACTTTATTTCGAAGAAAGGTCATTTTACCGTTCCGAGCAATCTGAGCAAGAGCAGCATCCAATTGCTTACTCAATTGATGTGCGTCGATCCTAGAAAACGTATTAAAATGGAAGAGCTTCGCCGTCATCCGTGGATTGTTGATGGCTTCCTGGGCTTTCCCGTAGAGTTTGACGAAGAAAAAGTGCCTGTAAGTCTATTTACATTTTAAGTGCTCTGATTCACAATCTTGCTCTATCAGCCCCCTTTATGTAGCAATAGTTATAGACACTGATCGTTTCATATTATGTACACAGCATTGAAATGCGTACCTTACTTCCATCAAATCCTATTCTTGTTTCTACTTGTTTTCACTTTTACCTCAGAGTAACATTCTCCTACGAAGCATCTTATAATCTAGGTTTGTTCATTATTTCTGAATTGTTTCAAAGAATTAGGTTCCTGGTCGTACTGTCCCTACCTGTTGCTAGCAAACAGCACGAAACTGGTAGTGTTTGATGGAAATGCATGCAATCTGACAGAGTCTTAGCCCATGTGCAGTCTCTGGCTGTGCTTTCATACATACATGATCTAATTTGGTTCACATATCTGAGTTACCTTTCCCGCTTTTACATTTCTATAAGTTGGCCTTCCTAGTCTTCCCTTATCCAATATCGCTGACTATAGCATTAATCTCGAGTGCCCTTGTTCTC